>PVKH010000369.1:0-39569 GCA_004027955.1 Chaetophractus vellerosus
AATGTGGGGGCTGGCTCGATAGCCCAGTGGATAGGGCGCCGGCATACCACATGGGAGGCCCTGGGTTCGATTCCCGGGGACCTCTCCTAGCGGGCAGACCGCCTTGAGAATGGCAAGCTGCCATGGGCGGGCCGGAGCCACCGTGGGCAGGGCAGAAGCTGCCACGGGCAGGGCAGGTCGCCCGTGGATGGAGCGCAGCCAGCCACCCACGAACTGAATCAAGCGCCGGCCGTGAACGGACGCAGAGACCGCCCACAAGCGGGGAAAGCTGCGCCTGCGCAGTGACCACTCTCGGCGCGTCGCCGCAGCAGGGGGAAGGGGAGATATGTAATAAAATAAATAAATCTTTAAAAAAAAAAAAAAATTTATCGAATGTGTTTCTAATATCTTTATACATGACATTTTTGTTTCACTAGTAATTTATGCCAGTAGTGTCTAATATGTAAACAACTTCTTGATATAACAGTGCAATAATTGTTCTATACTGTGGAATTCATTATGAGGCAGACACATTGTGTATCTTATCCAAAGACAGTGTTTGTTTGCTAAAAGCTGCTGGGAATAATATACCGAAATGTGTTGGCTTTTATAACGGGTATTTATTAGGTTAAAAGCTTACAGTTCTAATACAGGTTGGTGGGAGATGGAATGTGGGATGAGAAGGGGGAGAAGATGCTGGATATATGTAGAGTATTTAATAAGGTAAAATGTAAATATGTGGTAATGGTTGGATTTGATGGTAACAAATTATAATGAAAGTAACAAACACTGTTGATTTATGGATGTGATTGTGGCTGAAACAAGTAGTCTAGGAAGATTAATGTTAATTGGAGGACAGCTGGAGGATAATATTGGGAATGTATAAAAATGATGTTGGAAGTAAATGAAGATTGTGGTTAATAATGTAAATATAGGAATGTTCTACTACAGGGTGTTAAGAATTTGGGGATACATGGGAAAAATGTAAGTAGCATAATTTATAGGCTATAGTTAGTAACAACATTGTAATGTTTTTGTAGCAAAAGCAAAGTTGGTGCTATATTAATTCCAAAGGTTAAAAAAAGAATATGGGGTTTGGTTTTGTGAGAAATGAATACAATTAAGCACTTTTGTTCTCTTCTTCATTTTTTTCATTAATAAGGGGAACTTGACTATATTATTTAACTAATCTGTGTTCATCTGTGTATCTTCCTGAACACAAGGGAACAACTGAGTTAGCTGTTGGAATTAGATCAGATAAAAGTGCCTGAAAATGAACTTTTTAGGAGTAATGTTTCCATAACCTGTTGAGCTGCCTTTTTATATTCTTTTAATTTTGTGAATATGAAAAAAAGTTATTTTTAAAAAAATGAAAGCATACAGTTTCGAGGCTGGGAAAAATGTCAAAATCAAGGTATCAGGCGAAGGTCTCTCCCCAAAGATCGGCTGCTGGCAATCCTGGACTCCTGCATGTGGCAAGGCACAATGGTGGCTCTGCCAGTCTCTGCCTTCTCCTCCAGGCACACGTTCTCCCCAAGCTCAGCTGTGGGTGATCAGGCACATGGTGATGGCCACTCATTTCTCCCCTCTCCTCTGGGCACCGTTGCTTCAGTTTTGGGCTGCTCCATCTGTGGCTCTTCTCTCTCCTGGTTCATCTGGTTCTAGGGGCACCATCTCTGCTGATCTTTTTCTCTGTGTCTGTGGCTATCATTCCTCTGTTTATAAAGGACTCCAGTAAGAGGATTAAGATGCACGCTGGATCATGCCCTACTTAAGTTCCCCAGAAACGGATGTGCCTCAAGCGATTGGGCTCTCATCTACCATATGAATTGAACCCCGGGCCTCCTGGCCAAGGCAAGCTGGCCCGTGCCACAGAGAGCTGACGCAGCAAGATGACTCAACAAAGGGAGACGCAGAGGAGAGGCAGTGAGAGACGCAGCAGACCAGGGAGATGAGGTGGTTCAAGCAATTGAGTGCCTCTCTCCCACACTGGAGGTCCCGGGATCAGTTCCCAGTGCCTCCTAAAGAGAAAGACGAGAAGAAAAAGACAGCAGACACAAAGAACACAGGCTGCAGACAGCGAGCGCATGGACACAGGCTGCAGGCAGCCAGCGCAAAAAAACAAAAACAAAAACAATGGGGGGGGGTAGGGGCGGGGAGGAGAGGAAAAAAAGGAAGTTCCCTTAACTGATCTAATCAAAAGATCCCACCTACAATGGGTTCACTTTAAGAACAGGATTTTCTGGGGTCCATAAAGGACTCAAACCAGTATATACAGGTATCGGAAGTACAAGAAAACCTAATTAAAACACTTTAACATCCAACATGCTCCTCCACTATGTGCCTTAATTTAAGGCTGTGACAGTGCACAAATTGGTTGTATGTACTGTGGTTTATACTATTGAACCATAGTGTTACCATTACTTCTGTTTTTCGGTCCATGATTCAGAAATCCAGGCCAAGAGAGCCAAGGTCTCAGTTATTGTCCAGTGATTCAGCCAAAAAGAAAAAGTGAAAGAAGCTTCCTCCCACATTTCCTTGCCTTACTCCATTATCTGTCCTCTGCATTATTCTTCACACCATAAAAATATAATAAAGACCAGGGGACATTTATCTCTCTCTTTTTAAGTGTCTCTCATATATTTGAGTACATAGGCATTATAATGATAGACACTTCCAAAGAACATACAGATAAAAAGAGGCATCTAAATCAATGTCCAGAACACCAGAACCATTATTACTTGATATGAGACAGGAAAGGAGGTTATAGTTTGGAACACTTTTCTTGGGATTAAAAAAATGGAAGAAAACAGCTCTTGTGTTTTAGCAAATAAGGAGAGGCAGAAGCAAATTGTTTAGGCAGGGAGACTGGCATAGGAGGGTGTGAGGCAGTGGCCAAGAACAGGACATCGAGCCAGACTGAACTGCATTCAAGTCCTGATTCCAACTCTTTATACTGTGCCTGAGTCACCTTGGGTCAGTTACTTAACTCTCCATGCCTCGGTTTACCTATCTGTAAAATGGACATAATAGTATCCACCCCTTGGAGTCTTATGAAGATTAATTCAGTCAATCCAAGTAAAGTACTTTATTAGGAAACATTCAATACATATAGCAATTAGTACATGTGGTGGATTGAATTGTGTATCCCAATTTGGACATGTTTTTGGTTTTGGTCTACATTCTGGTGGATGTGGGCTCACTGTAAATAAGCTCTCTTCAAGAAGTTACTTCAGTTAAGATGTGGCCCAACCAAATCAGGTTGGGCTTTAATCTGGATTACTAGAGTCCTTTACAAGTGGAGTGAAAGTCAGATGGAGAGAGAAGCTATGGGGAGCAGCCAGAAGCCAGAGGGCAACAGAGCCTGGAGAAGAAAGGAGAAGACATTGCCATGTGCACTGCCATATAAAGGAGAAGCCAAGGGCCCCCAAACATCACCAGCCAGCCAGAAGATAACCGACCCGGAAGGAAGCAAGCCTTCTAGCCTTTGAAACTGTGAGCCAATAAATTCTTGTTATTGAGCCAACTCATTGTATGGTATTTATTTTAGCAGCTAGAAAAATTAGAATAGTATATAAGGCACATGTTTAAAATACATCCTCTTTTTGGCCAAATGTATAGAATAAAGAATATATAGTTCTTTATATCAGACCACTATAAGGAGTAGATAATTAATTTAATGAAATGGACACCCACCAATATGCTTATGACATTATGTAGTCATGACTACCAATGATATATTGATTTATAAGGTATTACATATAGTGCTGTAGTAGACGTATTGGAAGTAGGGGAGTTTATGAATGTTATTTGTAGCTAGTCCTTTGGAATGAATTTGCCAAAATTTCATTTATTCCAGTTCAGTAAAAAACAGCTAGACATATTGAAATATGAACTAGACTTTCCCCTTGAAAAAAATTCTATGTGGAAAAGTATCACCTTGAATAATTTCTAGTATAAGTTGTTTAGGATCTTTTTATGCTCTGTTGGTCCAAAATCTGAGAGTGATACATTTAAATTCCAGCAAAAACAAAAAGGCCACTTACTAAAACTGTGCTCTATACAATTTATAATGGTAATAGAATTCTGTTTTCTAATTTAACATAAAAGAAATATCTCAGAAAAAAGTAGCTAGGCATCTAGAGTAAAATTTCTCATTTTCTAATACAGAGAAAGCATTCAACACATTTTAAAAAATGAAGGAATACATATACAAAGAGACCTAATTTCATTCGTGCTCCCAGGTTTAAATTGTTTAAAATGCCACTTTTAAATTTAATATAAGATACTAATAGATGAATATAGACAACATCAACAATTTATAAATAATATTGGGTCAATTTTTAAAAAACTACATGTGGTAGGTTGACTTATATACCCCAGTTTGGATGTGGTCTTGGTCTACATTCGGTGTGTATGGATCCATTGTAAATAAGATCTCTTCAAGCTGTTATTCAATTAAGGTGTGGCCCAATTGAATGAGGAGGTTGGGCTTTAATCTGGATTATCAGAGTCCTTTATAAGCAGAGTGAAAGTCATGTGGAAAAAGAAGCCAGGAGAGACCACCATGTACGTTACCATGTGACAGAAAAGCCAAGGACCAAGGATCACCCCAGAATACCACAGTCTTTGGGGAGAAAGCAGCGCTTTGCTGACACCTTAATTTTGGTCTTCTCCTAGCCTTAAAGCCATGAGCCAATAAGTTCCCATTGTTAAGCCAACCCATTGTATAGTATTTGTTTTAGCAGCTGGGAAACTAAAATACTACATTAGACAGTAAGCCTCATGAGGGCTCTCCCATGAGCCCTGAACAATGCCAGGTACACAGTAGGTGGATAATAACTGTATTTGTTTGTATTGTTGATCTCAAACTAGACTACAGTAAATAAGTCTTGGTCCATTTGTCAAAAATAATAAATAAAAAAATAAATCTGGAAGGACTAAGAAGAATAGTATATTTGAGATATACTTTTGCTCTCTTTTCTCATCCCTTTTTGTGGGAAGCTGGATTTTTAAGGGAGCACTGAATGGATTTAATGTAGACAGATATTTGGTCCCTGGCATTCTCTTGATTCCTGAATATTAGGGTTTGTAAGTGTTTAGGCCATTCTAAGTTGTATGTGTGAGAGGGTAACATTGATAAATATACAGGGCAAATAGAATGTTTTTTTATTTCAAAGATTTTTTTCAAAGATTTTTAAAAACTAGTTTTACTTTAGATTTAACATGTGCAGGCACTGTTGGAATTATTTTAAGAATTATTTTCTTTTTGCTTCAGGAAAATTCAGAATGATGACAATAACAGTGACAATAACAACACACCCAGCATTTATTGAAGCACTGTCCTGAGCACTCTCTCTGTATTGGTGTGTTGGGTTGTCAGACAAATCCTTTAACTAGACACTAATATTATCTCCATTTCATAGACCAGGAAAAAGGCAGAGAAAAATTCAGACACTTGCTCAAGTTTATACAGCAAGCAGGAGAACCCAGATGGTCTGTCTTCAATCCTCATTATTTGCTGAAATAAAAGCCTCTAAGCTTTGTAAGTTATATCATATTAATTGTATATGAGTAACATACATGGCATAGGATTCACATCAAATTCAGATATTTTAAAGCTATTAATTATTATCCAAGGGCCACTTGAAATCAATTTTTCTTTGAAGAAGTATAATCATAAGTAATATTTCCAAGAATTCAGAAAAAATTTCTACACTTTGCTTCCTGCATCATCAGGGAAAAAGAAACCACTCTAGGTATTTTTATTTTTTTTTTATTTTTAATTATTATTTATTTATTTTTTACTTTTATTCATTTTTAACAACCCCCCCCCATTTTTGCTGTTTTTGATCCATTCACTGGGCAATTCTCTGTGTCTGTTTCCTGCCCTCTCTTCTTATCCTTCTCTTCCTGTCTTCACTGGGATTTGATCCTGGGAACCTCTGATATGGGACAGAGGCATTCTACCATCTGAGCCAGCCTAGTTCCTGGTTTTTTGGTGCGTCTCGTCTTGGCTCTCCCTTTGTGTCACTTGCTGTTATGTCATCATCTTGCTGCGTGCCTTGGCAGGGCCTGGCGGTGCACCTGCACGTAGGGCCTTGGGGGCTCACCCGCTTTCAGGGCCTGACAGCGCACCCACTCGTGGGGCCTAGTGGCCCACTCAGCTTCTATACTTTTCTTTATTTTGCCAGGAGGTCTTGGGGATTGAACCCAGGTCCCTCTATATGGGAAACGATGTCCCTCCATTTGAGCCACATCCCCTGCCCCCACTCTAGATATTTTAAAGAGAGCAGACTTAACATATAGTGAAATGGTTACAAAAGGAGATAGTGCAGTTACTTAGAGACTAGTAACTATATGAGGTCACTACTGTATGAGGTCACTACTGTCTCAAGTCTGGGAGTAAAGGGGAAAATGTTGTTACCCAGAGCCCAAGATCCCAATAGCAAAGGTTTCTGGAGTGCCCATTACTGCTGTGGGACCATTGGAGCCACAACAGCCACCACCCCCAGGAAGCCAGAGCCCCAACATTCACTAATGCTGCAGGAGCTCATAGTCTCCTGTCTGCACCACAGCCTCTTCTAGATCCAGCTCTAAGGTGGATGGAGCCCACAGTGCTGTGCCACCTGTGGAACCATGCTACTAGAGCAGGGACCCCAGAGCTCACACATGCCACTGCCACTGCCACTGCCACTGCTGTTGCCCAGGGTTGCTGTTAAAAACAGAAAGGGAAAAGAAAAGTGGCTTACCCCTTCCTGCTACCTTACGTCTCCTGCCAGTACCTCCCACTGACTGGATTCAAAGCCACCTGGCAGAGAAGTCTGGGATACAGGAGTGGCAGGATTCTAGCCCTCTGCAATGCAGAGCAGAACAAACAGGCAACTTTCCATTGTAGTGCTTGTTTGGCTGTTTGTTTTAGAGACGATAGCAACCGCTTAAAAAGGAACATATATTAATGTATCTATTACTCACTAATAAAATAACAGGGTTATTAGTGGCCAATAATAGACCCCACCATACTCACTTTAAGCAGTCATTAAAGGGTATTCTAGCTAGTCCATAGAGCCTAGGAGTGGGGGTCAGGCTTGGAGGGTACCCAGCCAGGTAAAATGCCCAGACTACACTGCAAGGCTATTCTAGTGAAGACCCCATTGTCACCTCTGGGCACAGATAACACATTGTACACTCCTGACACTGGGCATTAAACGCCAGAACTTTCTTCACTATTTAAAGCCAAGTGCCAGAAGCATAAAAAAAATAAAAAATAAAAAATAAATAAACTTCCTAGAGATTTTTCAATGTCAAAAAAATAAAAAAAATAAAAATAAAGCCAAGTGCCTCCACTGCCCATCCTCATCAAAAAATGGATTCTGTATGGTACCTACTTCATCACATTGCTCTTGTTAGAATCTAAGTTTTGCATGATACCTGTGTTCCCTGTCTGCAGAAGAGTCTGGGAAAAGCAAGTTTTGGGCCTCTAGCTTAGCCAGGTGGTACTCATAATTGAATTTTCATTCACTCCTTGAAATAAGCCAATGTTTGCAAAACACAACATTTATAGGACACTTACATGTCAGCTACAGTTCTAATCATTTTGCAGATACTTAATTCTTTAATAGTCACATTATTGTATGAGTAGGTATTATTATTTCTGCTTTACAAATAAGGAAGCTGAGGCGCAGAGGAACTCCTTTAAAAATCTGCTCATGGTCCCATAGCTACTAAGTGTCAGATCTAGGATTTGAATTTAGGCTTCCAAGTCCAAGCTTTTAACTATTGGGCTCTACTGTACATGCACAGTAAGCAAGAACTATTTCTGTTACTCTTTTCGGCTGCAGTTTAGACCATAAAGAGGGGAGTGGTCAAACATTAGAGAGGTGCTCAGGGGCCAGGTCATGAAGGATTTGGGGTCATGATGAGGAGTAAAGACCTTATCATGCAGATCAGTGGTTGCCAAACCCAGCATTACACTGGCATCACCTCCAGGGAGCATTGGCAGGAGGAGGCAGATCTGTGATTGAGTGACTCAGTAAGAGTATAAAGAGGGAGAAGAGAAGGAGAACAAATGCAGAATTGTAGGGTATACCCTTTGTTGTTGTTTTATTTTGTAACCCTTTTTTAAAACAGGTGTAGGAAGCAAAGCCCAGGAAGCAGACTGAGAAAGACTGGTCTAAGAGGCAAGAGGAGAAACAAAAGAGAATGGTATTCTAGAATTCAGGAAAGAGCATCTGAAGAGGGTGGGCATTAAATGCTACAGGGAAGTCACTAAGAGAAAGAAAAATGGCCTTTAATTTAGAGACTTAGAGGTCACTGAGTAATTTTATAGAGTAAAGTACTAAGCATATTGTGAAAGGGTGGGGGAGTATTTTTGTTTCCTAGCTGCTATAACAAACAACAGGAATTTATTGGCTCATGGTCTCAGAGGCTGCATGGCTTGCTTCCTCCCAGGATGGTATCTTCTGGAGTTCCTTGGCTTTTCCATCACATGGCAATGCGTATAGTAGCATCTTCTTTCTCTTCCAGACTCTGTTAGCTTCCAGCTTCTGGCTGCCTCCATGTGGCTTCCTTTCTGTGTCCAATTTCCTTTGCTCATAAGGACTTCAGCATATTGGATTAAGGCTCATCCTCATTCACTTTGGACACACCTTAACTAATTTACAAATGGGTTCACACCCACAGGATGAGGGATTAAAACCTAGACATACTTTTTGTGGGGAACATTAGTCAGTCCCCAATAGGAAAGAACAGGAGGATGTGCAGAGAGGAAGCACAAACAACTCTTATAGTAAGGGGATTAATAAGGGTGGGCCAAGGGTTGGTTCTTTTTAAAGTAAGAGAAACTTGAACATGTTTACATGGTGCTGAAGGAAGGGTCCAGGAGAGAGGAAGTTGACAATGCAGGAAAAAGAAGAGATAATTGATAATGTAAAGTCAGGAATTGAGAGCAGATAGGATCTAAAGAACAGATGCAGGGGCCAGCCTTAGGTAGAGGTTTCCTCCTCCAGGATAGAAGGAGAATATGGGTACAGTTATAAATAGTATTGGGATGCAGATGTGTCCCAAGCAATTGGACTCCCACCTACCACATGGGAGGTCCTGGGTTTGGTTCCTGGTGCCTCCTGGAGAAGAGGAGCAAGACAGCGAGCTGGTGTGATGGGCAGGAGCAGCGAGTTGGCGCAACAAGATGATGAAACAATGAGACACAAAAGAGGAAAGAGAATGAGAGACACATCAAAGCAGTGAGCAGAGGTGGCTCAAGGAATTGAGTGCCTCTTTCCCACATGGGAAGTCCCAGGTTCAGTTCCTGGTGCCTCCTAAAAAGAGAAGATGAGCAGATGCAGAGAGTGCAAAATGAATGGACACAGAGAGCAGACAGTGAGCACAAACAACGAGGAGAGGTGGTGAATAAAAAAATAAATTAAATCTTTAAAAAAAATAGATAAATAAATAAATGGTATGTCTCCATGAGAAAAAGAATGTGAGAGAGATTTTTCCTGATAGGCACTTTTTAATCTGTGAACTGTAAGGAAATATCATCTGCTAAGGTAGAGGAGGTTGGGGTTGGAATAAGATGTCTGGAGAGAATGATGGGGTCAGGAACAGTCCCTGAAGGGATTGGGAAAGACAGCTAACCAGGGGATGGCTCCATGGCTCTTCAGTTAGTGGGACTGGCGCTGAGGCAAAGGAATTGATTCTCACAAGAAATGTGCTACAGTGATGTGCCATAAAATCTAGGCTGTATCAGAAGGAACTTGGACAGGGGTGGGATGGAGGAATGGATCTGGGCAAAAACGTAGTGGGCCAGAACTTTGGGAACATCAATGAGTTCAAAGAGAAAAGTCATCAGGTGCAATGGAGTGAGATTTTGCAAGGAGGGCTGTGATCAGAGGGGGCTGTTGAAGGTGTTTCGGGTGATGGTCACTCAGAGTGTGGTCATGGGAGTGGCATGCCTGAAGAGGCTCAAAGACAAAGGCAACTGGAGGCGAGAAGCTCAGGTTGGGACATCTCAGGAATATTTGTAGCTATAACTTCAGAAACTAAAATTACTTTTTAAATTAAGTTTTCATTTGTCTAGAGCTTTGAGGTTTTGTTTCTCCCTAAAACTCAGATAATGTGATTGTGGAATTACTCTAGTGAAAATTTCTTGATGGTTAATTGTGACTTCTGTCTTCCTCTCTCAGCAGTGTTTCTATGCAAAAATGTTCATGGTGGTCCTAGGGTAGGGTGGGTAATTGGTAAATGAATAAGCCCCCAAATGTATTATGGCACAACCAAGATGGAAGAAATGATCTAGACCATGCTTTCCCTCAAGGACCAGGCAGACATTTGGCTAGAGCTTATATTTAAAAAGAGGATGGGATTAAATCAAATATGGGTAAATTATACTTGGCTGCTTTCCATTTGCTTTCTTTTTTTTTTAAATTCCAATTTCTGGCAAGTCATCTCCAAAAGATCCTCACACTTGGAAATGCATGTGGGGTCACTCAGTGGTATGTGGAGCATACATTAAAGGCAGAGGTGCGGGGTTTTAGCTAGGGTCAGAAAACAGAGGACCGCTGGGCCTAAGGAGCAGAAAGAATCGCAAACTGCCTGAAACAAGAGGTGGCTGCTGGCAAGGACCTGAGCAGTCACTCCACCCTGAACTCAGTACTGCCAAAGTGGAATGCTTCATCTTCCTCTCGGAACAAACGCCTCTTTTTCTGACTTCCTTATTTCTCTTAATGGCCCCTCAAATCTAATCTCTAATCAGCTGGACTTAAAACACTGGAAGTCACTTTCTTTTTGCTTCTCACACCCCCATATGTCCTGTACACATCTCATTAAGTCATCAAGACCTCTTAATTAATCCTTCACCACAGCTCCCACAGCCTGAAAAATTACTTGTCAGGCTCATAAAACCCCACTGGCTGGCAGTAAAATGGGAAGAGTGAGCAGGGAGAGTCTGCCTTGGCATTCTTACTTGATGGGCAGCGGCGTGGACTTCCTTGGGGTTTGCTGGGATTGCTCTGCAGTGCCTCTATAGGCCAGTTTATAAAACTATTCTCACAAGGATCTGCCCCCTTCCAACATTGGTATAAGATTCTGTTAAGTGCAGTGCAACTATATGCCATTTTAAAAAGCAGATACAGGACTTTGGGTTTGTAGATTAAAAGACAGCATGAACTGTAAAAGTCATAGCTCCTAAAAAATTTGTCTCACACACAAACATATGCACATTCACATATACAAGCGCTTATTGAAAATTCCTGTTTAAAAATGAATGTCTTTAGTTCTGTTATATAGTCAAACCACAATACCAGGGGTGATCCTTAGTCAGCAATGTTCTTATGCAGACATATGGATGGTTATACTAGTTATACTACTTAGGATAGGTTAACCGGTGAAACCAATAAACCCCACAATGTATAATGGAGCAAACAATATAGAAGCTTATATCTTGCTCATGTAAAGTCCACAGTGGGTTTTCCTGGTTGACAGTTGGCTTTCATCCAAGCAGTGATTCAGGAACCCAGGTTACTTCCAGCCTGTGGCTCTATTTCAAGAGACTCTGCTTCAAGCCAGGGAAAGGAAAAAGAATATGATAGATTGATTGCACATGGAAAACTTTTTTAGACCTGGAAGTGGCACATATCACTTTCTCTCAGACTCCACTGAGAAGAGATAAATAGATTGTCCACTGGCCAGAACTCAGTCACATGGGAAATATAATCTAACTATATGTCTAGAAAGATGAAGGCATGAGTCTCGTGAGCAATCAGCAGTGTTGTCCAGGATGGCATAGCACTTGTATCAGTGTGGAAAATTTATAGGGTGTCACATAACAAAAGATCTCCTGTACCCAGCATGGTAAGCCAGGTATGCAAGAGGCGACTGGGGGAGTGGATGTGGCTCAAGCTGTGGAGTGCATGCTTCCTATATGGGAGGTCCAGGTTCGGTCGCCAGTGCCTCCTAAAAAAACAAAAACAAACAACAAGCAAACCAATGAAAAAACCAGCCCAGGGGAGCTGATGTAGCTCAGTGGTTGAGTGCTGGCTTCCCACGTAAGTGGTCCCAGGTTCAATCCCTGGCCCTGGTTCTTCAAAAAAAAAAAAAAAAAGAGGCTCTTGGTAGGAGGAAAATAAGTCATTCTTGTCAATGACAAGGAAACCAGTGGCTACATTTAGGGGGAAATATCTCCACTGGAAATTCTAATAAATTATCCTCATTGTCTAAAATATTCCATAAAGAAGTTTTCTTAAATGAACATAACTATTCAATAACACAAAGTTGGAAAACTGACAGGTTGAGATGTGGGCAGTAGCAGTTTGAATGAATTACACAAGAAGCCCAGTCTAGAGAAGCAAAGCCCAGGCAAAAATCCAAGAATGCCAGGGCAATACCAGTGTGAGACATCAGATAAATGAATAGAAATCCAGAAGCCACAGAAACCCAGGAGCAGAGTAAAATTAATGTCAAAACCTGGGCACCAGACCTGGCCCTGCCATTTACTAGCTGCCACAGGAGAAGCCTCTTCTCTGAGTTTGTTTCCTCATTTGTAGATTTGGACTAATAATATCTACTTCACAATAATTGAAGAATCAGATAAGACATAGTGTGTAAAAACTAATGTAGCCTGGCAAAAGGAGAAAAATGGATAATTTTAAATCTGTTTCTGTTTTCATAAGTTTAGAGTTAAGGAGGGAAAAATGCTTATTTAGGAAGGAGAGGATATGGAATATGCACAAATAAGTCCCTGGTCCTGAACCAGCAGAGGGATGTTGGGAAAAGAAAACTACCTTACATAAAAGGCTATCTTTTTTGGGCTGGGGGAGCTGCAGATTCTGGTCCTTTAGCAAGGTCTTTCCTTCCTTCCTTTCATCCTCCTCCCTCCTTTCTTTCTTTCCTTTCATCCCTCCGTCTTGTATTTTTCATCCTTTTCTTCCTCCATCTACTTTCCTTGTTAGATAAGCCAGGACAGTGAGGAGGGTATGGCCACTTTCATGTACAGGGATTCTAGGCAGGAACCTGCTGAAGCTGGGTTTCAAGCGTTCAAACAGTAATGGAAAGGAGGCTTTGCTCGCAGATGTGCTATTTGGTGCAACTCTCTGATAGAAATCGGTAGTATCTGGTCTTAAGACGATAATGCCCTTCGACCTGCATTAATTCTACTTCAGGGTATCCATCTTAAGGAAATAATCAGAAAAATATGTCTTATGAACAAAGATGTTCATCATAGTTTTATTCATAGCATTAAAATTTTTGAAATAGCCTAATTGCTCAACATTAAACAAATAGTAAATTGAACTGTACTATATTCACATGATAAAATATGTAATTATTTTAAACTATGATAAGAAGTGTTTTAGTAACATGGAACATATCATGATAAAATGGCAAATGAAATAAGCAGATTACAAGATAATCACAACATGTCAAAATTGCAGGGAGGAAAAACCGAGATGAAAATGCATCAAAATGTTAATGGTGTTTGTCCATTTCCTTCATTCTACTTTTCTTCGTTTCTACTTTTCTGTACTTTCTATACTTTTCTAATGTGACTGTGTTATTTTTATATTTGAAAACAAAATGTCAATTTTAGTTTCTGGAGAAGTTATTGATACTACTTTGCTTCATCTTAGTCTAGTGCTACTGAATGAAAGCTAGTGTTATTAAAAGCAAAACAGGTTCACTTTGTGCACTGCAAAGTAAATTATGCTTTTCAGAAGTGAATAGAGATATCTATATAGATATATAGAAGCCCAATACATATATGTAATATAGGTTTAGCATTAGTAATTTCCACTCTTCATAAGTCATATTTTTGCTTTTACAGGATTTAGTTGATAAGAATGAAGCCTCAATTGTTGGTGAAAAACTTTTGGTCCCTGTTATAATAGCACCATTTGCGTGTATCACAAGGACTACGGTGAAGTTAATCAGAGTGGGGATGATTTAATAATTCTTCTTGACTCTTTGGTCATTGATATCCATGTAAGCTTTACATTCTTTATAGGAATATGGTGATGGAGACTACTGGTAATGAAAATATTTGGAAAATCACTTATAGATATTGATAAGCAATATCAAAACACTATTACCCCCTCAGACATTCCTGGAGTGGCTGGATCTCTTGCAACCTATGGTGAAAGATGAAAGAAACTTAATTTAGCCTTTTCCAAATGTGCATTTAATTAGAAAAATATTAGTTTAGAGAGATGCTCTTAAAAGTTTTAGGGAAAACATAAATGCACTGAGTATTCACTACTAGCTGAGAAGAGATGAATAGATTATCAGGCACCCAAGTCATCAAAAGTTGGTCCAGAAAGTCAAAAAAAGGAAGAGCCATATGGTATTAACAGATATTTTGAAAGAGAAAGGAAAAAGTAGAACAAAACATTATTTTATTTATTTGACCAAAAGTAAAATTTTGTAAATGATATAAAATGGATATGGAGACTTCCCATCCTAATACTTACAGTTTTATTTAGATTCACTCAAAGGTGTTGGTAAAATTATTCATTATTAAAACTGCAGTACAGTAAACCATAAAGTTTACCTGTGAGACTGAAAATGACAGATTTAGAATGGGTAAGGAAAATATACCACCGCTGACAAGGGAAAAAACTATGACTTGAACTTGATTTCCTGCCCATGCAAATTAAGGTGCTCCAGTCCAGGCAGTATCATGATCTATTTATGATAATAGGAATCTGTTGGTGTCTGGCTTCTGGAGAACCTAGCTGAAATGACTCCCTCTCTGATATCTGGCCTCAACATTGGTCCATGCATAAAGCTGTATATTATTTTCTTGCAAGGTTTTCATAATGAAATCGAAATTATTGATTAGTGATCCCCAAATCCAAAAATATGAGTTTTGTGCTTGGTTTTATTTAAAGGGTCTGGATTGAAGATTTTTATTTTGCTTTATATTCAGAACCTCAAGGCAGCTGTTTTCAAACTTCGATGTACACAAGAATCCCTTGGGGGTTTTTTTAAATGCAGATTCATGAACAAGCAAAACTAATCTTTCATGAAGGAAGTCAGAATAGCAGTTATCTCTCCAGGGGTAGTGACTGAAAGGGGGCATGAGGGAACATTCTTGAGTATATAAAACACATCACATGCAAAACTGAATTAAACACTATATTTAGGAATTGTACACTTTACTAAATGTGTGTTATAACACAGTTATAATTTTTAACAAAAAATATAATAAAATTTTAAAATGCAGATAGTTGTGACATGCCCCAGAGGGAGGTGCTGTAAGGACTGGACCTAAGGTAACAAGATGGGGCCACCATAGTCTGGAATGAACTTGTCCACCAAAGCTCAGGCGTGAGGAAGAAAAAGGGGTAGACAGGTTTTTAGCTTTACTTCTAACCATTTTGAGCCTTGTGCCCCGCCAAAACACACCCCCCTTTTACTTTCTACAATAATTCAGAAACTGTTGTCACATGCCTCTTTATAGTTGAGAGCATCCAGATTAGTCAAATCTTGAATGTCTTGTTTTTGTACAGTTAATGGAGCAATAATTGGGTTGAGTTAAAATTCTTAACTGGGCTTGGATACTGGCTTTTTAATGACACCTCTTCTCTCTTGTCCTTTATAAGGCTTTCTGCAAAACTGAAAGCTCCTATGCACATTATGACTGAAAGAATCTCTGAGTTCAGATTTAACCTCAGCAGAATGGAGGTATTTTCACATCAACTGTTACTTCACTCAACCCCTCCAGTAGACTCAACCACTTAAGATTTTATTCCTTGCATATATTAGCTTATGTTCAGCCCCAGAATATACAGTTTGTGTAATTCTTACTGGCAAAACTATCCTCAAGCTTGTCACAAACCCTATTGCCCCAACCACAAAATAACCTAACAGAGAAAATCCACTGAAAGTATTGCAAGTGACAAATAGAACAGTCTTCTAAGCTAAATGGAGAAACAAGCCATCATACTCCCTTTTTGCTGAGTTACACACAGTAGGAATCATGTAATTTGTCAGATCTACCTTGACAAATTCCACTTGTTAACTAACCAGAGCACCTCTGGCAATGAACGGGCAAGGTAAAGGAGAAAGAATGACCGGAACTAGCTTTTTATTTCCCCCAGTTATGAACACTTTCCTTCAGATGTTAAATGATTGCTAATTTCTTCCAGTCCTTAACTTGGTTTGGCTCCTAGTTCTAAAAGAAAAAGAGATGGCATTTGAGGTTTTATGGCTAAAGATAGAAATCCCTCAGTACACATTTTTGAGCAAACTGCTCCCAGATTTCAGATGCTTGAGAAATAGCATGGACTGTATTGACACATGGAGAAGTAATCGGTTTTCAGTGGTCTAGCCAAGCTCATGTTTGTCTGGTTATTTGCTTACTCCTGGCCAAACAGAAACATCAAAATAGCAGCAATATACAAGAAACTAGCATTGCTTTAAAAGAAGTCCTTGTGTCTTTAATTTACTCATTTACTCAGCAAGTATTTATTGAGTGCCTACCCTATGGCAGATACTATTCTAGGTTCTTGGGATATAACAGTCAGCAAGAGACAAAAAAGTCCTGCCCTAGTACTATATGAAATGTTTTATGATTCAAAATGTGAAATAATAGTAATGATGATGAAATGAGTGATATAATGATAGAATAAATGTGTTTTAATGGAAGAGGAAATAAAAACACTTTTCTCAAGCTCTGAAACAGAGCTTTTCTCCAAAATTTTCAGTCAAATCGAAGAAATCTTAAGTATGCTAAACTATGTTTTTATTATTATTATAAATGTTGGTCTCAGAAGACAATAGAGGTGACTTCCAGACACATGAGAATAAATGAATGTTAGCTTTCTCCAGGCATTCACCAGACGCACCTCTGGAACTTTTTCAAACCCTTTAGGTAAACTGACCCAAAGTTAGAAATCTGGAGGCTTGCTCCTTTATGCGACCCAAAATATCAGCTCACAGTCCTGTGACCAGGCAGGATTCTCAACCAGAGTCTGTCACCTATGTCCAAACACACAATAGTCTACTCTCCATAGCACAATTTATCTATACATAGTTTTATTATAAGAGAGAGAGAAAAAAAGGAACACAATCTGTAAGGATAGGAATTTGGGGCCGCAGACTGGTTTTACTGCGTAGTCTTCAGTGTCTGAGTGAATGGATGGCAGAGCCCCTTTTTTCATTCCCCCCAAATCCACACATTAGACCAAAGTTTTGTATGTTAACCCCTTCCTACCTCAAACTGAGCCATTATCACATCTTAACAGGTTCACTTCTTACTATCACCAGTTTTCATTTACCTTTAGGAAATGACTCAAGTTTTACATCATGAATTATCTTGTGGGCACTGGTGAACTCTCCTATTTATACAAAGATAAATAACTTTAAATTTTCCTTAAATAAGACCTATTGGTAAGTCTAAATCTCTCTCTCAAGACCAAACGTATTTTTTTGCAATAGCATTTATTGTACAGCATGCATGTGGGCAATAACTTTCTAGGGCTTTGAAACTAATAAAAATTGAATAAAATTAAAAATCCAGTTTCTCAGTTGCACCATCCACATTTCAGATACTCAAAAGGCATATATGGCTAGTGGTTCCATATTGAACAGCAAAGGTCTAGCAAATTTGCATCATTGTTAAAAGTTCTCTTGAATAGTACTGTTCTAAAGAGTTAGATCTCCTTATAATTTGTCTGGTTTTAGAAAAAAAATTTTTAATTGTGCTTATTAAGGTAAGTTTGATGGTGTTAGACAAGGTTATTGTCCAGACATTTTTAAGGCAGGCTTCAGGGATTTGCAATGCCAATAGAAGGAAGGGGTAGAGTAAATCCTAAAGGGCCCCCTTAGCTTATGAATGCTTAGTGTAGACACCTTAGGTAACATCTGACCTAGTCCACCTAGAACTGTTGTCTAATTCCCTAGTAGCAGAGGCAAAGGGATATACATGGGGCCACAGAGATGTGGTAACTACAAGAGTCATAGATTTCCCAAGCCAAAGAAGCATGGACCATTACCCAAGACCTGAGCCCCAAAATGGCAAATGCATCTCAGGATCTGCTGTAGGAAGATTTGCAAGGATATTTGGAAAATCTGTTGAATACAAATACTGCTAATGGAGAATGAAGCCATTTCAAGTTTAATGAAGCCAAGAGGGTATTTAAATGTATTAATAAAGAAGCTAATGAAGGATGACTTTGAATCCAAACCAAACTACAACAGAAAATTAATGAAAGCAGTCTACTTACATCAAGACTAAATGGTTGTACATTCCAAAACCTTGTGGATAAGAAAACCAAATACGATCATCTTTGGTTTAGACAGGAGGACTAATCGTTTAGTGTTGCTTTTGTAATGGAAATTAGTCTTTCACTCTGGGACTAGTCCATTTACAACCATTCACATAATAAGCCCTCATTCAGTATTTGTTGAACTGATTTCAATTTCTAACCAAGTTAGGATTAGTAACATTTTTCTGATCTCTAGTCCATTCTTTTCTTCTTCCTCTTCCTCTTCTTCTTCTTCTTCAAGGCATCCAAAATCGTTTTTATAACAGGGCAGGTTCTGAAGCTAGTTTTTGTAACCCTGGCTTGCCCGTTGGACTCCGGCGCTCCGGAACTTCCGGCCCTTGGAGGAGACGCAAGGTTTGTTATGGCTGTGTGGGCCTCCCCGGGCCTTGACGAAATGCCTGTACATCTTCCAGCCTTTGCGGGACCACAGAGCAGGACGGTGCCGCAGCCCTTGGGGGAGTCCAGGGCCAGCTGGAGAAGGTGAGGATCTTGCCGCTGCGCACGGCTGCTCACGTGCAGCGCACACACTTTCTGTTTGGGCACTTGCTAAACCTGGGCAGATATGATCCCCGCAACCACAGCTGCTTTATTTTGACCGCCAGGAAGTTTCGTCTTCCGGATCATCCGGGAAAGGGACAGGGGCGGCTGGTTGGTGCCACTCGTGAACAACCCCTTCAGCACAACTTGGCTGAAGGTAGAGTTGGTTTTCTGGCCAGAAGCCTGTACAGCTTGACCAGCAGCTCAGGTAGATGTCCTGGCTCTTGGGCTCTTTGCACAGAACCTTTTAGTCTTCTTGTGGCGGATGTCAACTCCTGTGATAGTGCCTCCTGCTCCACCAGGTCCGGATGTCCATTCACTTTTAAACCATGTCATGATGTAGAAAAATGTTAACAATAACTATGGTTTATTGAACAATTACTATGCTCCAGATATTTTACTAAGGACTTTATTTGAATTATCTTTTTAATATTTTCAACAACTCTGCTATTAGGTGCTATTATTAGCCCGATTTCAGAGGGAGAAAAAGAAAACTTAGAGCAGGAAACTTGTCCAAAGTCACATATCTGGTAAGTACCTGGGCAAAGATTTAATTCCAGGTCTGACCACAGAACCTGAGCTGTCTTGCCATCAACCTGTGCTTTGTCTGGGCAGGCAGCTCTTGCAAGATGCAGAGAAATATTCATGTCTAGTAAAATTAAAATACCCTTTTCATCATTAATGAAAATACCCTTCAAGGAAAGAGAAGAACCAACACGCAGAGTCTGTTTGCCACAGGCATTTTTTATGTTTTAGTGTTGAGTTGAATGATGATAGTAGAAGAAATGATTATTTTAATTCATATCAAATAATAATTGTGTGCTTTATTCTATTTTCATCAAGACCAGAATACAATCTTGCTCTCAAAGGTAGGTGATAGGAATATGCTGCTAACTTGTTCATCCATAGGAAAATAATTGTTTTATTTTTTTCTTTGCCTAAACAAAGGATAACTGAGGAATACTGTCACATCCAACATACTGTAAACATACTTAAACATAAAACATATGAATAAAACTCAGAAAATCTGCACACAATAAATAGGACAAAGGATTTCCATTTTTTTTAGCGTTTATCCCCAAAATATTTATTTATGTAACCTTCAGTTTGAACAAGTTGCACAGAAATACCAATTGTAGTCAATAATCCTCAACACATCTGTACACAATTGGACATATTTTGTTCCTGATTATTGACATATATATAAATTAAATCACTCAACTCATAATTCTCATTTGTAAATATCTGAATCGAAAATAAACAAAACAGATACAAGAGCCCAAAGGGATAGAATGGTGGACAAGGAATTGAAATTGTCTATTGATGACATGTACTCTGATTGATTTTTTGTTTTGTTTTAAGGAGATACCAGGGATTGAACCAGGACCTTGTACATGGGAAGCAGGTGCTCAATCACTGAGCTACATCCACTCCCCTGATTCTTATTCTAAATGGTTGGACCGGGCACATTTAATAAATTTCAACAGACATGTATGTTAAATTCTTAACAGATGATATGGCACATAATATTTTTTCCTTTTATAAACTTTTCTGTATTTTCCAAATTATAAAGTTGAAAAAATGAAATAGCATCAGAATGCTTATAATGACAAAATAATAATCCTCTGTGGCACATTCTCCTTACCTTCCAGCCCATCTTCCCAGAGGCAACCACTTAAAACTCTTATTTGCTTCTTTTGACAGCTATTCCCACATCTCTAAATAATATACTTATTCTACTACTCCTTGAACCATCAATTTTAGGTCTCACCTAATAACTTCCTTATTATGTTAGATAAGGATGTGGTTCTCTTAACCACCATTTGCAGCACCTCTCCTACTACTATCCTCCCACTACAATCATATCACCATTTTAAAATTAATTATATGTATATTAATTATATATGTATAAATTTAATATAAGGCCAAGAACTATAATTTGATTACATTTAATTTCTTATTCAGTTTTTTTTCTAGAATCTCTATTGCTTTCTTTTCCTTGTTGTATTTGCCCATTTTCATATGTTCAGATTTTCAAAGGCTGCATCATATGCTGTGTTGAGCTCCTAATGTTTGTTGCCAGAGAGCCCCCTTTCCTCGTACTCTAATCGGGGTTGGCTGTGTTCTCAGCCTTCTGTGCAGCTATCTTCTTGGGGCTTCCCTTTTGGGATTTACTTTTCCCTCTATTCCATGTTTTCCTTTTTCTTAGTTTATGTTCCTATTTGGTCGGGCACAGCCTCTAATAACTTCCTAAGAAAGAGTATGAGGAGGTTAATTATCCGAGTCCTTGCATGACTGAATTTTAAAAATTTTACACTCAGCTTGATTCATAGTTTGGGTGAGGATAGAATTTTAAGATAAAAACAACTTTCTCTCAAAAATTTGAGCATCCAATAATGCTATTGGGAAATCCACTAGTATTCTGATTTTCTTTTCTTTGAAAGAGATCTATGCTTTCTCAGAAGAGATGTTTAGGATCTTCTCTTTATTCTAGAATTTCTGAAATTCAAAATTATGTGCCTTGGTGTGGGTCTTTGCCAATTCAAAGTCCTGAAAAAATCAGTGGGCCTTTTAAATCTAGACACACGTGTCATTCTTGACTGGGAAAATTTGGTCTATTATCTCTTTGATTATTTCTTCTTCACTGGCTCTCCTTGATTGTTTGTTGAACTTTAACTTTCTCTTGTATTCTGTCCCTTTTTTCATTTTGTTCTACATTATGGGGGATTTCCTTGATATTATCTCTCAAACCATCTATTGAATTTAATATTTTACCAATCACATTTTTAATTACCAAGAACTCTTTCTTGTTCTCCAATTGTTCCTTTTGCATGGTGTTCTGACTTTATTTTATGGATGCAAAAATATTTTCACATTTTTCAAAGAATGCTAATTCGAATGTTCTCTCTCTCTCTCTCTTTATCTCCCCCTCTCTCTTTCTCTATCTCTATTTCTATCTTTATCTCTATCATTATCTCTATCTTTGTATCTCTATCTCATTCTTTCAACTTCTTTTCTGTTCTCTGAAATGGTCTCTATTTTCTCCTGGGTTTCTTAATTTTTTTTTTTCTTTTCCCCTTGTTTGCTCCCACCCCCCCACCCCCCCAACAATATTTGTTCACCTTAGTGGCTTTTCTCAAATGTCTAAATTTTGTTCAATTCTTCATATTTAAAGTTTGAAGTCACTAAAATTTGATTTGGCCTTTTGACAGTCAAACATTGCTTTAGGTGGACGTGGTAGAGAGCCAGCCCTTTTATTAGGGGATGCTAGAATATCTTGTTTCTGGAGTTGTTCAGCTCCTTCATAAAAGAAGGTCTTCTGTTTGAGATTGCCATATCAGGGGGGTTTATCCCAATTGTTGCAAATACATACTTTTAATCTACCACATTATTTCCAGTTCTGTGTCTCACTTCTACCTTCCTACACTTACTCCTGCTCCATTTTATTCCACATTAGACATAGGTTTTAGCTTCCTTTACTCTACTTCACGAGCTACCATTACTCCTTCTTTTGTTCTCCAGAAACCCATTGAAATCCCTGGTTCACTGCTGGCTACTCCATCATTCTTTTTATTGATGAATTTTCTGTAGATTCTTTTACCCTTTACTAATATTTTAATACAGTCTCTGGAGAGAAAGGACACAATTGTGTGTGGTCAGTCTACTATCTTTAGCCATAAGTCAGTGTAATGTTTTCCAATGATTACTCTCATGTTGTTTTAAAGAATTTGAAGAATTAGTCTCTTTTAAGATTTCCCCCTGAACTTCCAAGGAAGATGGCAGAGTAAGGAGCTCCAGGACTCAGTCCTTCCAACAAAACAACTATTAAAAGGGCAGGAACTGTCTGAAACAACTATTTTGAAACTCCAGAGGCCAGAAGAACACTGTACAGCACCCAGGGAAGAGCAGGAGGAAAAGGCAGATAAATTACTTCAAAGAACTGTACATTGCACTTTCCACATGGCAGCTACTGGCACCAATCCTCCAATCTCTCAGCAGGCCAAGCCACCAGGGTTTCCCGTTCCCTGAGTAACTTTGGTGATAGAAATGGACAAAAAAATCTTCACCAAGAACAAGAGTGGGCATGGCTTTTTTTTTTATGTATAATGGCACATTGTTTGTTTGTTTGTTTATTTATTTATTTATTTATTTATTTATTTATTTATTTATTTATTTATTTATTTATTACTGGGAGGTCCTGGGGATCAAACCCAGGTCCCTCCATATGGCAGACAGACGCCCAACCATTTGAGCCACATCCGCCTCTGGCACAATAGTTTAATACAACCACCAAGCATCACAAAATAATTTTAATACTTTGTGCCTGAGGTAGCAGCATCTTGCACTGTGACATTCCTGTATACATAGAAGCTTTTTATCCAAGTACAAATGTTTGTTAAGAGTAAATAAAGCGGGAAGCAGATGTGGCTCAAGTGGTTGGGCTCCCGTCTACCATACGGGTTCGATTCCCGGGGCCTCCTGGTGAAGGCATACTGGCCCACGCAGCTCGGAGAGCTGAGGGCCCCTGCATTGTGGAGAGCTAGTGCAGAAAGATGACACAACAAAGGGAGACAAGCAGACACAGAAAAACGCACAGCAAATGGACACAGTGAGCACAAGCGGCAAGTGGGGGGGATAAATAAATAAATAAAGTCTTAAAAAAAGGGTAAATTAAGCAATTGCCTATACAAAGGTAAATAGACACTGTAAGTTATTTTTCTTCTTTGTTGCATAGTAAATTGCAATTACATGTCAGTATAATGTGACGGATCTCTAAAATATACTTTGAACTGTGAGGTATGGCAACTGTCTTTGACAGGAAGCTAATATGTAAATTTGAATATTTTGAGTGGTTTTTCCTTTTTTCTTCTTTTTTTTTTTTTAAATTTTTAGCTGCCATGGGTGGATAAGACCAAAAAATCCAGCATTCAGAGACCCTACAAACTTTTTTCTAATCAATAAAAAATATAAAATCTTATAGTAATTCCAGATATTTCCTATGTAAGTACTGTTGATTGTACAAATATAAAATAATATTGAAGTGAATCTAATTTTGTTATGGAATTATGGATTAAACCACTTATTAAAGATAAAGTCCACCAGGTAACTGCCCATTTACTTTACATTAAGTTGAGATCCTGGTATGTACATCCCAACTTTATAATTCAAGACTGCAGTAAAATACTTCTAATTCACTGGAATTACCACAGTAATAAGACAATTAGAAATCTTGTGTTTTCTTGAAAAGGACTTGCTTAACATTTTTTTGACATTACTTCTAAACTCAAATGAAGCACAAACACCCCACTCTTCCAACTAATATTCAGTTCAAAAAGTTAAGTGGTTGAAAGTTGGTATAGCAAAAGCTATCACTGCTTAACATTTCCACCAAAGTAGATACCAATAAACAAAGGTAACTGTTCTTTAACCATCTCAAAGATAAGAAATTAACACAAACCAATTGACTGAAAGTAAAAGATAAATTGTTTCCAGTGTTAATATTTTAAATGAGTTATTACATACTTTCAAAAATAGACATTAATAATGTAATTTTCCTAGTTTTTTAAACAATTTCATTTTAAGTTCTTTGGGCATGGCTTTTGATTAGCAAATTTGGATCACTGGGTCCCAGCTCTGAAGGCAGCAATTGTTTTCAACCTGCCCTGGACAAAGGCTACAGTAGCCATTGTTTCAACCCTAGGCCAAACAAAGGAAGTAGCAGGCATTGTTTCAAAGCTCCCCAGAGAGGGACAGAGGTGGTAGAGATTGACAGACACAGCATTTCCTCAGGGCTGTGGGGGACAGTTAGCTGAAGGGCTGCAATTTCCAAGCAGGCCAAGAAAGCTTAGCATTGGAAAACTGTCAGAGATACTTTCAGCAATCTTCCTGGGGGCACTTTGGAGCCAATTTGTACCCCCTTTGTGGTAATTTGGCTGTTTTAGCTGGGAAAGACCAACTTGGGAAAGTCCTCCCCAGAATTTGCCCTCCAGGAAAAAGTGCATGAGGCAATAAATGGAGTGTAAAAGACTATAGAGTTGGGCAGTCTGGGACAAAAGCCTGTTGGCTTCAAATACCTGGGAGAGGGATATTTGTCCCCTGGGAAACAGAGGGGACAACCAAACTCCTATAAACAGAGGAACTCCAAACAACTAACAAACAAAATTCCAGGACAAGACACAGGCCCAGAAAGACAGATAAAACCCTACACACTGCATTCATCTTGGGCAGACCTTCCTGATAGGAGGGCTGAAGCTCAAGAAAATCTCTGTCTTATTACCAGCTGTATTAAAAACCAAGAAACAAACATCCCAGGATATAAATATCACAGTTAACATTTTAAAATATTAAAATTTACAGTGTACAACAAAAGAGTACAAGACAAAGAAATAAGAAATGATGGCACATCCAAAGAAAGAAGATGAAAGTACAGGAAACACCAATGAAGAAGATGAGAATCTGGAAATAGCAAGCAAAGCCATTAATAAAATGATCTTTAAAATGCTCAAGGAGATGAAGGAGAGTACAAAGTAGTACTAAAGGGTATCAGGAAAATAATGAGTGATCAATATGTGAGTGTAAGTAAAGAGATGGAAATTTTATAAAGGAACTGAACAGAACTACTAGAGGTGAAGACCACAATAACTGAAATGAAAAATACCCAGGAAGGTTTCAAAAGCAGATTGGAGCTGGCAGAAGAAAGAATCAGTGAACTTGAAGACAAGGCACTTGAAATGAGCCAGGCTGAGAAGCAGAAATAAAAAAGAAATATTAAAAGCAAAAATAGCTTAAAACAGCTATGGGATACTATATTAGTCATCCAAAGGGGTCCTGATGCAAAATACCAGAAATCTGTTGGCTTTTATAAAGGGTATTTATTTGGGGTAGAAGCTTACAGTTATCAGGTCAGAAAAGCATAAGTTACTTCCCTCACCAAAGTCTGTTGCAATGTGTTGGAGCAAGATGGCTGCTGACCTCTGCCAAGAGTTCAGGCTTCCTGGGTTCCTTTCTTCCCTGGGCTTGCTTCTCTCTGGGCTCAGGCTTGCTTCTCTCCACAAGGCCAGCTGTAGACTATCAGGTGAGTGGCTCATCTCTTTTCCCAGGGCCTTCTCTCCTTCCTCACGAGCAAGCTCCTCTGTGCGTTTACTTCCCCAGGCTCCAGCATTAAAACTCCAACATCAAAACTCCAACTAACTCCTCTGTTCTGCCATGCAGTTTTATCTGTGAGTCTCCACCCACCAAGGGAGTGGAGACTCAACATCCTACTGACATGGCCCAATCAAAGCCCTAATCATAGTTTAATCACATAAAAGTAAAACCTCTGAATCCAATACACTCAAATTACAAACATAATCCAATATTTCTTTTTGAAATTCACCAATAATATCAAATCGCTACACTCCACCATCTGAATTACAAAAAGACATTACAATATTAAAAAAAAAAACTTAAATCAGTAACAATGCTGAGTACAAAATCATTATCACAGTTAGTTTAAAGAAATACAGTTTGTCTTGGGGCAAACTGCTGTAGACCTCTGAAACTTACAAAACCATTTGTCTGCTTCCAATACACAAATGGACAGACATAGCATAAACATTTTAATTATCATAAGGAGAAATTGGGAGGGAAACATGTGTCATGGGTCCTCTACATTTCAGTAAACTTGCAGGCCATCCTCCATTCGATTTCAAAGTCTGAGAGCCATTCTTAAGATAATGGTTTCTTCTCCTTGGGGCCACGTGGGGGCCCACCCTTTCCACTGGCTTGCCCAATAACCATTTTCTTGGTTCCACACTCATCAAGCACCTGGGTGTCGACCAAGTTCCGGACCTCACCCTCCAAGAGCATTGGGGTGATTGCCTCACCTTCCCAATCTTTGGGTTAGAGTCTTAACTCCCCTAGTACAGTGATGTGAAGACATTCCCCTTAACATTTGGCATACAGGCTTAACCCTTTCAGAGCAACGAGTTGACCACCTGGCCTTCCTTAATTCATGAGGAACAGGCACACCCCTCTCAGACCTATGTGATGCTTACCTTAATTGCCATAATACTTGAGGAATTACTCCACCCTCTCTGTACCCTGGGGCAGCAAAACTCTCCCCAAACATTGGGTGGGAACATCCACCTTCTTCAACTGCTGGGGCAAACGCACCCTCCCTGTACCCGTGGGTGGGGTTCCTCTCTTGGCCCAAGGCAATGTCTTAATTCCAGATCTCAGTTTCCATGGTTTTCCTCTTAAAGGTATTTCTCCTTCAACCTCTCCTTTTTATGTCCCATTTAGTCCAAGCTGACAGTGGTTTTGTTCATACAGCACTCTCAAAAAGCTTGTTGGTTTAGCATGCAAGAAGCAGGATTCCAAGCCATCAGACAGTAAGAAGTTCCACAAGTCTTTCCTAGATAGCTGCAGCTTCAATCCTGATTTACAAATTCCAAGTTTAGTTAAGTCCTCAAATGGGGCACCATCGCCTGGGGGGCTTGATTTCCAGAGATCTTGGAAGTTCCAGAATCATGTTCTGTTTTCTTTGTGCCTAAAAGTTCAGTCCTCAGCATATTTCTGTCATCTAACATTTTGCTATAATCTGCAAGGAGAATCCAAATTCTCTGAGTTTACTTTGGAAAGTTCTTCAGCTAAACGCTCAGGTTCGCCATTTTCAAATTCTCTCTTCCATAAAACACCAGGAGTTAATCTTGCTACATTGTCTGCAACTTTAAAACACAGATTACCTTTCCTCCAGTTTCCAATAATAGCTGCATCATTTACTTCTAAGGCCTCATAAAAAGTCCCTTTAGAGTCCATATTACTATCAACAGTCTCTTTAAAGTGATCTAGGCCTTTTCCATCAAGCATGTCACAATTCCTCCAAAAAATACCCCTCAACCATTTATAAAAACCATTACAGCATTTTGGTAATTGCAAAAGCACTTCTCCACTCCTTGGTACAAATTCTGTGTTATCAACCAAAGGGGTCCTGATGTAAAATACCAGAAATCTGTTGGCTTTTATAAAGGGTATTTATTTGGGGTAGAAGCTTACAGTTACCAGGCCATAAAACATAAGTTACTTCCCTCACCAAACTCTGTTGCAACGTGTTGGAGCAAGATGGCTGCCGACATCTGCCAAGAGTTCAGGCTTTTTGGATTCCTCTCTTTCCAGGGCTTGTGTCTCTTCAGGCTCAGGCTTGGTTCTCTCCACAAGGCCAGCTGTAGACTATCAGGTGAAAGGCTCATCTCTTTTCTCTTGCTACATTGTCTGCAACTTTAAAACACAGATTACCTTTCCTCCAGTTTCCAATAATACTTGCATCATTTACTTCTAAGGCCTCATAAAAAGTCCCTTTAGAGGCCTTCTCTCTTTCCTCATGATCAAGCTGTTCTGTGTGCTTACTTCCCCAGGCTCCAGCTTTAAAACTCCAACATCAAAGCTCCAACTAACTCCTCTGTTCTGCCCTGCAGTTTTATCTGTGAGTCCCCACCCACCAAGGGGGTGGAGACTCAATGTCCTACTGATGTGGCCCAATCAAAGCACTAATCATAATTTAATCACATAAAAGTAAAACCTCTGAATCCAATGCTCTCAAATACTCCCAGAGGAAAAGACCAGTTTACAAACATAATCCAATATTTCTTTTTGAAATTCACCAATAATATCAAACTGCTGAAGATACAATCAAGTACAGCAATATACACATTATTAGAGTCCCACAAGGAGTGGAAAGAAAGAAAGGAGCAGAAGGAATGTCAGAGAAATTTCCAGAACTTAGTAATAGACATGAATATGCACACCCAAGAAGCTCAGAGAACACCAAACAGGATAAACATGAAGAAAACATATCCTCTCATATATTGATTAGACTATCAAATGCAAAGTACAAGGAGAGAGTTCTGAAAGCTGCAAGAGAAAAGCAATGTGTTATGTAGAAGAGAGTCCCAATTAGATTGAGCACTGATTTCTCATCAGAAACCATGGAGGCAAAAAGGCAGTGAAGGAAAACAACTGCCAGCCAAGAATTTTGTATCCAATGAGATTTTATCTCAAAAAAAGGGAGGGAGATTTAGAAATGCTCAGATAATAGAAAAAAAAAAAAAACCTCAGGGAAAAGGATTTCATCAACTACAAGCAATACTAAGGGGAGTGCTTCAGATTGACATGAAAGGACACTAGACAGAGGTTTAAAGCAGTAAAAAGAAATAAAGACCTGCCATAAAGATAACCATTTGGGTAATTATAAATGCCAGTATTATTGAATTGTATTGTTTGATATATAACTCCACTTCTTACTTCCTACAGGTGCTAACATGAAAATGCATAAAAAGTAATGATAAATCTAGATTTCTAGACAGTCATTGTATGAAGATATAAGTGATAGCACAAAAAATGGTGGGGGGATATAGGAGAATATAAGAAAAATACATGTGCATGCTATATAAGTTAAGTTGGTATCAAACCAAAAATAATTGTTATATTTTTGGATGTTAAATTTTAACCCCATGGCAACCTCAAGGAAAAAAAGATATAAAATATATCCAGATATAAATGAGAAGGCACTCAATATGGCACAACACAAGAAAGCAAATAAATTTAAAAGTAGGCATTAACAGAAGTGATAGACAAAAAAGGTATGACTTACAAAGGCTAAATATCAAAATGGCAGAAGAAAGTCTGATATTATCAGTAGTAGCTTTAAATGTAAATGGCTTAAACTCTTCAGTTATAAGGCAGCGATTGGTAGAATGGATAAAAAAGCATAACCCAACCATATGCGATCTGAAAGAGACAAAAGATAAAGATACAAGTTGGTTGAGGGTGAAAGGATGGAAAAAATATATAGTAACCAAAAGTGAGCTGAGATGGCTATACTAATAGTGGATAAAATAAACTGTAAGTCATGAACAGTTATGAGGGACAAAGTTGGTCATTACATAGTGATAAAGTAGAAATTTCAACAGGAAAATGTAACAATTATAAATATATATGCACCAAACAGCAGAGCCCTCAAATATATGAGCATACACTGACAGATTTGAAGGGAGAAATTGAAGGTTCTACAGTAATAGTAGGAGACTTTAACATACCACTCTTAATAATGTATAGAACATCTACTCAGAAGATCAATAAGGAAATACAGGATTTCAATGATACACTGAACCCACCAGACCTAACATGTAGAACACTGCACCCAACAAAAACAGAATACACATTCCTCTCAAGTGCACATGGCTCATTCTCCAGGATAGACCACATTGTGGGTCACAAAACAAGTCTCAATAATTACAAATATATTGAAATCATACAATGTACATTCTCTGACCACAATGGAATGAAGCTTGAAATCAATAAGAGAGGAAAAAAGGGAAAATTCATAAATACGTGGAAATTAACATATTCTTAAACAACCAATAGGTTGGTTAAAGAGGAAATTAGACACAAAGTTAGGAAATATTTTGAAGCAAATGAAAATGAAAATACAGCATACCAAAACTTATGGGATGCAGTGAAGGCAGTGCTGAGAGGGAAATTTATAGTTCTAAATGCTTACATTAAAAAAAAATAAAGACTTCAAATCAGAGACCTAACCTCAAGCTTGGAAAAACTAGAAAAAGAAGAGCAAACTAAACTGAAAGCAAGCAGCAGGAAGGAATTACCAAAGATTAGAGCAGAGACGAATGCGATAGAAAACAAAAAACAATAGAATCAACAAAACCAAAAGTTGATTCTTTGGAAAATTCAACCAAATCGAAAAACCTTTAGCTGGACTGACAAAGAAAAAAGGGAAGAGGATACAAATAAAAACAATTCAGAAAGGTAAATGGGGACATTCCTACTGATGCTGATGAAATTAAAAATACTATAATGGTATACAATGAACAATTTTATGCCCAAAATTTGATAACCTAGATGAAATGGACAATTTCTTAGAATCACATAAACTGCCTACATTCACTCAAGAAGAAATAGAAGATCTTGACAAACCAATTACTAGTAAAGAGATTGAATTAATAATCAAAAACTTCCCAAAAAGAAAAGCCCAGAACCAGATGGCTTCACAGGGGAATTCCACCAAACAATGCATGACTTAGCTCCAATGCTGCTCAAACTCTTCCAAAAACTGAAGAGCAGGGAATAATTCTTAACTCATTCTAGGAGTCTAACATCACCCTCATACGAAAGCCAGATAATTACCACAAGAAAAGAAAACATAGACCAATATCTCCTATGAATATGAATGCAAATAATCCTCAACAAAATACTAGCAAACCAAATCAACAGCATATTAAAATAATTATATACATGATCAAGTGGGATTTATCCTTGGTGCAAGGTTGGTTCAGCATAAGAAAATAAGTTAATGTTGCACACCACATTAACAGAATGAAGAATAAGTCAGATGATCATCTCAATTGATGCAGAAAAGGCATTTGACAAAATCCAGCACTCTTTCTTGATAAAAACATTTAGAGTACTAGGAATATAAGAAATGTCCTCAACATGATAATGGGCATCTATGAAAAGCCCACAGCTAGTATCTTACTTAATGGTAAAAGACTTAAAGCTTTCCCTTTAAGATCAGGAACAAGACAAAGATGCCCACTCTAACCACTGTTATTCAACACTGTACTTGCAGTTCTTGCCAGAACAATTAAACAAGAAAAAGAAATAAAAGGCATCTAAGTTAGAAAGGAAGAAGTAAAACTTTTCTTATTTACAGATAATATGATCCTATATACAGAAAATCCTGAAAAATCCACAACAAAGTACCTAGAGCTGAATTCAGCAGAGTGGTGGTGTACAAGATCAACACCCAAAAATCAGTTCTGTTTCTGTACACAAGCAATGAACAATCAGAAGAAGAAATCAAGAAAAACAATCCATTCAGAATAGCAACTAAAAGAATCAAATATCTAGGAATAAATCTAACCAAGGATGCAAAGGACTTACACAGAAAACTACAAAAGATTGCTAAAAGAAATTTTTTTAGAAGACAAATAAATAGAAGGATATTCTGTGTTCATGGATTGAAAGACTAAATATTGTTAAGATATCAATATTACCCAAACTAATTTATGGATTCAATTCATTACCAATAAAAATTCCAACAACCTTCTTTGCAGAAATGGAAAAGTTCATCACCAAATATATGGAAGGGCAAGGCGCTCTAAATAGCTAATGCCATCTTGAAATAAAGAATGAAGTTGGAGGACTCATACTTCCTGATCTTAAAACTTATTACTAAGTCATAGTACTCAAAACAGCATGGTACTAGCACAAATACAGATACAGACCAGTGGAGCAGAATTGGGAGCTCAGAAATCAACCCTTACATTTATGGCCAACTGATTTTTGACAAGGGGAAAAGACCACTCAATTGGGAAAGAATAGTCCCTTCAACAAATGGTGCTAGGAAAACTGAATCTCCATTTGAAAGAAAAAAAAGAAGGAGGACCCCTGCCTCTCAGCATGTACAAAAATCAACTCAAAATGGATCAAATACCTAAATATAAGAGCTAGAACTATCAAACTCCTAGAAGAAAGTATAGGGGAGCATCTCCAGGACCTTGTATTAAGCAAAGGTTTCTTAGACTTTATACCCAAATAACAAGCAACAAAAGGAAAATTAGGTAAATGGGACCTCATCAAAATTAAAAGCTTTTAGGTCTCATGGGACTTTATCATGAAAATGAAATGACAACCTACACAAATGGGAGAAAATATTTGGAAACTAAATATCTGATAACTATCCTGAATATATAAAGAAATCCTTCATCTTAACTATGTAAAGACAAACACCACAATTAAAAATGGGCAAAAAGACCTGAACAGACTTTTCTTCAAAGAAGATATACAAATGGCTATATAGCACCAGAAAAGATGCTCAACATCATTAGCCAACAGGGAAATGCAAATCAAAACTACAATGAGATACCATTTTATACCCATTAGAATGGCTGTTATTTAAAAAATGGTGAATAACAAGTTTTGGGGAGGATACAGAGAATAGAAACACTCAGTTGTTGCTGGTGGCAATGTACAGTGGTACAGCTGCTGTGGAAGACAGTTTGGTGGTTCCTCAGAAAGCTAAGTATAGAACTACCATATGACCCAGTAATCCCACTCCTAGGTATATACCTAAAAGAATTGAAAGCAGGGACTTGAACAGATATCTGCACACTGATACTCATGATTCACAATTGCCAAAAGATGGAGGCAACCCAAGTGTCCATAAACCAATGAATGGATAAATAAAATGCAGTATATACATACAATGGAAGATTATTCAGCCATGAAAAGGATACTGATACATGAAATCCTGATACATGTGACATTATGGATGAACCTTGAAGACATCATGTTGAGTGAAATATGCCAGGCACAAAAGGACAATTATTGTGTGATCTCACTGATTTGATATAATTAGGATAAAAAGAACTCAGATAGTTAGACTATAGAATATAGGTTACCAGGGGACTGGGTGGGGATAGGTAATAGGAATTTATGGCTTAAAATGCACAGGGTTCCTATTTTAAATGATGGATATGTTTTGGTAATGGATGGTGGTGATGGTAGCACAACATTGTGAATGCAATTACCAGCACTAAAATAAATATCTCAATATGATTTAAAGGGGGAATGTTAGATTGTAAATATGGTAACAAAATTTAAAAAAAATTTTAAATCCATGGAACTACAGTATACAAACAGTGAACCCTAAGATAAACCATGAACTTTAATTAAGATTGCAATTATAAAAATGTGCTTTCATCAATTGTAACAAATGTTCTAAACCAATGAGAGGTGTTGGTGGTAGGGTGTTATATGGGAATCCTGTATTTTATGCATGATTGTTCTGTAAATCCACTACTTCTCTAATAATGAAAAAAAATTTCCCTTATAGTTTAGCTAAAATATTTCTTTTTTATTACTCAGCAAATTAGAAATACCATGAGTTTTAAATCAAACAGGCCATTTTGGGAATCTTGTTTTGCTACTTTTTAACCATATGAAATTGGAAAAGTCACTTAATCCCTCTAAGCCTCAAGAATTAGGCTTAGAGAATTATAGTAATTATCAAGAATTATAGTAATTATCTTGAAAACTATTATGTGGATGAAATTAAATAAGGAATGTAAAGTTCCTAGAGCAGTACCTTTCATGTAGGAGTCACTCATAATCTTTATTATTTTTATGAGTGAATTCTTTGCTACTATTAACAAATTTTCTCAAATCCCAAATAATCAGATATCTTGACTTGGATGTCACTTCTTTAGGGATACCTCTCTGGCTTAAGGTTGGGATAGAGGCTCCTTCTGTATCTCCCATAGTACTGTTCATTACTTATGGTAATGCTTATTACACTATGGTGGAATTGCAGCTTTAATTGTCTGTTTCCCCTATCAGACTATAAACTCCATAATATCAGAGAACTGGTCTGTCTTGTTTACCTATATCTCCAATGCCTAGCACCATTCTTGATATAGAGTTCATGCTCAATAATCATATGTTGAATGAATTAAACACCATTCCACTTTTAGAAAGTTGGCTATATAAGAGGATTTTTTAACATGTAAAATGCATTTTATGCATTAATTTTCTTCTGTAATAATGCTAGATGACTTTGCTTGTGATAATATTTAGAAAGATAATAGAACAACCATTAAATAACCACTATGCACAAACTTAGAGGAACACAGATACTGGGTAACCAACAAGGATCTTTTATGAAAATCTAATCTAGTTAAAGCCATCAGCTACCACCTTACCCACTCCTATCCCATGATGGAGCAGTGAGACTTTGTAGCTAAAAGAAATTCAATAATTCATTTAGAAATTTGTATTGGTCTTGACTTTTTTATTGCTTCAAAGTCAAGCTTCTGAATTTTAAATAATTCCTCAGTTAATAAAACCCTGTCTCTGGATGACTCCAATTTGGTGGCAATACCTGAGGCTATAAGTAAACCACTTCTAACACAACAAATGTGCTTCCATGTCTCCTTTTGGAATGTTTTCTTTATAACCTAGTACTTGGATAGAGCAACCATCATAAACTAAAGAGCTATAGTCTTACTAAGAGTAATCTTTTAGGAATGTAACCTGCTTGTTTAATTTACTTATTGGATTGTCCTGGACACCCCCTTCTGTTCCAGGAGTAATTAGGAGAAATGATATCCCTTTGCTATTCCTGTTAGAAAGAAGGAAGATTGTGCTGGGCCTGGATTAGCTCCTAAAATGAGTCGGAAGATATAAAATATTGGATCATCAAACTATTTTAACCTATTAGTAACCACTGAGCTACTGAAAGTACAACAAAGTGACCTAGCAAAACTGAAGACCAATCTTAATTCATTCTCTCACGTATTTAGTAGAATCATGGAGCAGGAGATTATGTTACTGATACCCTTGTTGTTACTTTTATTGTAAGTAATCTTAGTGATCATCATTCTAAACATTTCATTTTACAGACTTCATCTGAATCCCAAAATGTTTAAGACTTATCCAAGGTCAATGTCAAATTCATTTGTAAGTAAAATAAAATGGGTACTTGCACTGGGCATTGCCGGGGGGGTTCCTTTTCTGAAAAGGGCTTTCCAGAAGACCAAAACAACTGATCTGCAGGGGCTTTCTGAGAAAATGGAACACACCGTACAGTGTTGCTGATAAGCAATACCTGTTGATAAAACTAATTTCAGTCCAGTGGAGACAGTTTAGCAGATTAGACAAGCATACCATACTAATCAATGAATATCTGCTCTCCACTTTGCCCTCCTATGCAAACTGGCAACATAATGTCAGCCTATTAGGACGTTTTCTCACTTGCTTGCACGTTTGCCCTAGATGAACTCTCCCTTTCCACTTCCTTGGCAGCGCTCCTTCTACTTTCTAAATGAGACGCTGCCCAATTCATGAATCACTCAATAAAACCGTGAGAGCTTAAACTGTGTGACATGTTTTTCTTATGTCACCATATGATAACTAAAACAAACAAACAAAATCACACCAGATAGAAACACTGTCTTATTATAAATAGACAAAAAGTAATTGTATTTGAGAACATTACCTTTTAATATATATGATCCCAGTACCAAAAACTTAATGCATTAGTTTTATGCCATAGACAAAATATCTTTCAATTGGTTCATATATACTTATGGGAATTATGTATGTACAGAATTTGTTGCCTAGGTTTGCAGTTTAAGACATATTTTTCAGATACAGAGGATATCAACAATAAAGGGTTATAGCAGAACAACTTTTCTTCGGAGGATGTCTCTCTTCTTATGTCTCTCTGTTTCAAGATACAGAGAGAGCTCTGGTACATAGAGCCACTCCACTTCTGAATTGATATGGTGGTGAGGGGGTGGTGTTGAGAATTTTGTTTTTTCCTACAGTTGAATTATTCACAGCTTGTAGCGATATGTTGGACAGACCATGACCTAGTAACCCCTATCAACAAGTCATATGACTTGTCGGGTCATCGAAGAACAATTTGCAACACAATCACAAATAGAGCCACTGTTTTAGACTTCTTTTATGAATTGGAAAAACATGGTTTTGAATTAAATTTAGATCTCCTTAGACCATTGGAATAATTTTCAATTTATCAGTAGAATGAGCTTGAATATCACGTTTGTTTGTATATTTCTTGAATTTTTAATGAAGGGCCTATCTGTAATTAAAATTTTTATAGAATGATAGCTTTTAGGAAAATAGTAATTCTTACTTAACCTAATGAGTAATTCTTTTCACAAGGAAACTAAATATTATATGCAGGAGCATTAGTTAGTGAATAGCTATTGCAGACTGTTATCCCTAAGGTGGCAGAAAATCCATCACTTCGTAAGTACACTAATTTGTACAGTGATTAGACTACTGAGATGGACCTAAACATTCATTTTTCAGTGGGATTAATGTGCTAATGCTGAGCAATAAGGCCTCCTACTGGGTAGAATCTCGTTACCTTAGCGATGATCTTCCTTTTGGTTTTTAAGAAAGCTTAAACTAGCTAAAATCCTCTTGAAGTTTTCACTTTTGAAGGTCCACAAATAATTTCTATATCCTTTTTATTTGTTTCTTTAAAAATGAATACACAGGAACATTTTATATTGCCCTAGATGAGTTAAAATTTATAAATGATATTCTGCTAAGGCATTTCCCATTCCTAACTACATATTTGGAATGGGTTGTTTCAGTGAGGATACTTTTAGTTGCAAACAATAAAACTCAATAATAAAAGCTTAAATAATTAGAGCAATTTATTGATTTAGAAATAGAAAAGTCCAGATATAGGGTGGGCTTTAGGCATAGTACAGCCAGGACACTGGCCCCCATTTTCTGCAGTTTGTTCAGCTCTGCTCTGCTCCTTGAGTTGGATTCATCCTCAGTCTGGCTTCCTTCATGGTTCTGATTTGGCTTCCAGCACCAATGTCATTTGTAGCAGCTGTGGGTTAGGGGGCAGGGAAACTGAAGAAGTAAAAATCTCTTTGTAAGTAATCAAGTAAGAGTCCTCATCTTTGATTAAATTAAACTGCCCTTTATCAATTATACCAGCCAAGGGAATGTCATTCCTGGACTGGAGAAGGCTATCAGAGCCCACATTTGCAGGCATAGGTGGAGAGATCAATCTCACCTCATCCTGGACACAAAATGAGCAAAAGGTAGAATGACTGTTGTTGACATAACCTCAGTTTTCTCCACAATGAGCAAGTAGGGGACAGATTCATTTTATATCCTTTGCATTCTAAAATTTGAGAGCTGTAAGGAAGGAATTAGCATATATTATGATTATTGTCAATGTTTATTCTGCTACACTACAAATGAGAAAGGATGTTTTCATTTATCTTCCCACATGCCTAGGTAGGTTTATATGAAATTTTCTATCATTTTGCTGCATTTATTTTTCTTTCACTACAGAATATTGAAATAATGAGACATAGAGGAAAAATAGAATTTTCTCCATTTTATTATCATTGTAATTTTATTGAATCCAATTCAACTGACCAGTATATAGCCGTGAGCAATGGCCTGTGGTTGAGATACTCTAGATTTTAGGGATAGGAGCACCTACTGGCTACATGAGGTATTGCATGAATACTCCATTAGATACAGACCAACGAAAAGAGATATACAATGTTGTACAAACAAAACATTCCTAAGTAGAGCATAGCATAGTGGAAAGCACACAGGATTCAAGGCAGCATGCTCCATTAAGGACATAGTGGGATATAACTGGGCAAGTCACTTCACTTCTTTGAGTTTTAGAGGCATAAAAATACCTAACCTACCTACTATGTAAAAGGTTGTTGAAAGCTTAAAAGAGATTATTTATAAGAATTCATTTTGTAAATTGTGAAGTGCTATACAGATTTAAGTATTAATTGCAAGTTAAATATAATTGTCAGGGCCTGCAGGCTCAGCTCTAGACTAAGTTTCTGGAGGATAGGATATTATTTTTCATTTGGTTCCTCCAGTGCCCAGCAGTGTCTGGCCTTGTTTGACTACTAGTTACTCTTTGTTGAAAATAAGAATGACATGAAAATGATGACAATAAGGTTGGTGATAATGATTAGGAAAAATACCTGTGATAATGGAGAATATGAATTAAGTTGAAGGAAAAAATTATGATATGGGGTAAAAAGCTGGGAAAATACAGGGAAAATTGAGTTCCTGAATTGGAGCTATGTTTCTATTAACAAAATATGAGCATGTACCTCAAATTCCACCATGCCACTGGGATACCCACTGTTTCACTGAAAGTTTGCAGCTTAGATTGTTAGAAGATTTTGCCCCTTTGGGAAATCATCTCTAACTTTTAAAGGACATCAAAGGGAAATGGGATTAGCTTTAAAGTTGAATTTGCTGGAAGGCATCTATACAATTTAGCAAAAATATACTTGTATTTCCACTCTCTGTGTATGGCTAGGGGCTCTACACAATTGGTGAAGTTCTTATAAATCTCCAAAAAAGAAATAAAAATCTTTGCTACTTAAAGTATGCTCTGTGGGCCTATAAAAATCAGTGATACCCTTCACAGGAAACATGGAGCTTTAGGCACATGCGTTTTCATTCTAAAACTTCTCTAACTAAGTGCAATTAGTTGTCACATACCCTTGATTTATTGCCATTTACAACACTAAAAATTTTGCTAGGATGTGCACAGAATGCACAATTAGTTGCAGTTCCTGCTGAGTGGGGTGAAGAGCTTTTCTCCACAAAACTCTCAGTAAAGCATCTTCTGTAAACTGCAATAGACAACCCACAAATTCTAGCTACAAATCGTGAAAACTGTACCATTGGGAAGCAGCACTTTAACTGATGGTCTGGTATTTCTAAAAGATAATGTCACCATGACATTTTCAGTCTTTTAATATCCTTTTATTGAGTCTCCTACATATCCTCCTAGAGCTGAAGCCACTTGAGCTAGAAGAGCTGAAATGCATTTTCATTGTTTGCCAGGCTCCATTTTGCCTACCTGGCTGGGCCTCTACAGCATAACTCTCCCCACCCCCCACCCCAGGTTCTTAGCAGGAGGCATCTCGCTGTTCCCACCATCAGAACAAAGATGCTGCTTGTTGTGAAATAAGAACATGTTCCCTCCGCAATGGCTCTGTCTGCCGTAAAGCAATGTCTACCTATTGAGAGCTCTCCTGAGTTGAGCTGCAATCCTCATTCTATGTCACTCTAGAAATAATAGAGAGCAATAATGTTTCTCAAGTCTACATCTCCCTTACAGACTCAGATGAGTATTCTTGTGTAAGATTGTGTGTGTGTTTGTGTGCATGTTGGGAGGTGTGAGTGGGT
>PVKH010000370.1:0-39541 GCA_004027955.1 Chaetophractus vellerosus
CTGTATGGAGGGGAGAAGTTTGCCACTTTGGCTGAGTTGGTCCAGTATTATATGGAACATCGTGGACAGTTAAAAGAGAAGAATGGAGATGTTATTGAACTCAAATATCCTCTGAGTTTTTCAGATCCTACCTCTGAGAGGTGGTTTCATGGACACGTTTCCGGGAAATTATTTTCTGAGAAAGGAAAACATGGCAGCTTCCTGGTACGAGAAAGCCAGAGCCACCTGGAAATTTTGCTCGCCCTGTCCACACTGGTGAAAACAAAGGGGAGAACAATGATGGCAAGTCTTAAGCAACCCATGCTGTGATTCACTGTCATGAAATGAAATACAATGTTGGTGGAGGAGAAGGTTTGCTCCTTTGACAGCTCTAGTGAAGCACTACAAGAAGAATCCCATGGTGGAAACATTGGGCATGGAACTACAGCTCAAACAGCCCCTCAATACAACTCATATCAGTGCTGCTGAAATAAAGAGAGATTCAAGAACTAAGCAAATTAGCTGAGACCACAGATAATGTCAAACAAGGTTTTGGTAAAGAATTTGAGACATTACAACAACATGAATACAAACTTCTCTACGGCCAAAAAGAGTGTCAGAGGCATGAAAATAAGCACAAAAATATATTTAAAACATCCTGCCTTTTGATCATACCAGGGTTGTCCTTCAGGATGGTGATCCCAATGACCCTGTTTCAGATTATATCAATGCAAATATTATAACGCCTGAAGTTGAAACCAAGTGCAACAATTCAAAGCCCAAAAAGAGTTACATTGACATGCAAACAAGGTTGTCTGCAAAACACAGTGGATGAATTCTGGAGGATGGTCATGATTGATTGTCATGACAATAAAAGAAGTGGAGAGAAGAAAGAGCAAATATGTCAAATACTGGTCTGCCCTATATGCTCTAAAAGAATGTGGGGCAATGTGCATTAAGATCATCAAAGAAAGTGTTGCACAGGACTATACTTTAAGAGAAATTAAATTTTTCAAGTTGGGCAAGAGATTACAGAGAGAATGGACTGGCAATACCACTTTTGGACTTGGCTGGACGGAGTGCACAGTGACCCTGGGGGCATGCTGAACTTCTTGGAGGAAGTACACCATAAGCAGGAGAGCATTGTGGACGCTGGCCTGTGGTGGTTCACTGCAATGCTGGAATTGGCCAGTCAGGGACATTCATTGTGATTGATATCCTTAGTGACATCATCAGAGAGAAAGTTGTCCACTGTGACATGAACATGCCCAAAACCATTCAGATGGTGCCATTTCAAAGGTCGGGGATGGTCCAAACAGAAGGACAGTATCAATCTATCTATATGGTCATCCAGCATTATATTGAAACACTACAGCACAGATTGAAGAAGAGCAGAAAAGCAAGAAGAATGGGCATAAATATACAAATATTAAGTATTCTTTAGTGGACCAGACAAGTGGAGATCAGAGTCTTCTCCCACCTTCTACCACAACATCATCCTGTGCAGAAACGAGATAAGATACTGCTAGAGGTTATGAAAATGTGGTGCTGATGCAACAGCAGAAAAGTTTCAGATGAGAAAACCCACCAAAACATCAGCACAGAAATAGATATAGACTTTCACCCTATCCCTAAAAATATCAAGAAAAGTTGCAAGAAAGTTTATGTGAAGAATTAATTTGAATTTGGAAGGTTTGAGTTGCAGTTGATTACCTTTTGATAAGTGAAATTTGAAACCATTTAAAAACCACTGTGTACTAACTCAACAATACCTGATTTCTAGTTACTCATTTTCTCAGATAGGAAGAAATCATCTCTTCAATGTAGACAGTGTTGTATTTTATAAAATTTTGTTTTAAATTGAAGGAACAGATAATTTTCCTCTATATTATCAGCATTTGTTTTTCTTATTTTTTCCTTTTTATAATCTTAACAAATTAAAGTTTTTTTCATTTTTTTTTTCTCTTTGTAGGGGATGGATGATAGGATACTTGCAAGAAGAGAATAGATTTGTGAAAATTAAGTAACAACATCTATAGAAATGGGAACAACTTCACTTACCATCACTTATTCAGCAGTGGATAATTCATTTTATTGGCCTCTTTTATTAAATTAATGGTGGAGGGGACATCACCATCCCAGACTCCTCGGGATTGGGGGAAGAACTATGGACTAGAATGGACTTGTTGGTGTCCTGTTACCGACTTATGATTCATGCAATGGAAGAAATTACAAAATTATGTGGAGCCAGGGTCCACTGGATGCTTTGGGGGCAGGGACAGGGAAGGGCAATTGTAATATGGGGGCTTTTTTCAGGACTTGGGAATTGTCCTGGGTGATGTTGCAATAGAGGATATAGGCCATTTTATATCATCATGTATCATGCAGAACTGTGTGCGAGAGAGGGTAGTCTACAGTCTGAACTGTGGTCCATGCTTGATTGCCAAGCCCCAAAATGTGTATATCTATTACAGGCATTGTGCCACACTGATGAAGGCTATATATGTGGGAGGTTGTGGGAGGTGTGGAAGGTGTGGCATATGGGTACTCCAAAAATTTCTGTGTAACATTTATGTAATCAATGTATCCTAAAAAAAAAAAAAAGGATTAAAAATTGAAAAAAAAAAAAAGAATAGGGTGGGTTTGGGGAAAATACACCAAATGTAAGATATGAACTATAGTTATTAGCAATGTTTTTGGCAATGCCCTTTCATCTGTAACAAATGTTCCACAGCAATGCAAGGTGTTGGTGGTGGGTTGATGTATCGGAGTCTTGTATGTTATGCATGTTTGTTTTAAAGGTTCAAAGCTTTTACTATACACTTACTATTTATGTACATTCATGTATGCATGATATACTTCAATAAATTTTTTAAATGAAAAAAATAAAATAAAATAAAAAATAAATGTTAAATACATTTTTAAAAAGTTAATGATAATTAAGCCAGTGCCCCAAAACTGTCAGAAGTTGACATTGTAAAAAAGCATGGAAACTTATGTTAGAATAAGAGTTTTTTTTTTTTTTTAAGCAGGTAACAAATTACCATTCAGCCTTTTGTCTGAGAAGGTTGTGGTGGGAAAATGTTTGTCACATTTTCTTTGCAATGCAGTAATTGTTTTATATTTAGAAAAAAAGGCATCTATGGATGACTAGTACTTTGGTTATCAGTTGTTGCTGGCAAACCACTTCAAAACTTAGTGGCTTAAAACAATATCTATTTTCTTTTTCTCACTATACTTCAGTCTGGACTGAGCGCATCTGAACTCTTTGTTCTTCTGCTAGTCTTGCTGGTGGTCACTTGTGGAGTCAGCAGGTTGATGGAGACACTGGGATCGCAAGGCTGGTCTCTTCCTGCATGTGGTTCTTAGGGTCTCTCCTTCTCCAGGTGGCAAGATAGACGGACCTCTTACATGGCAGCTCAGAGCTCTCAAGACCACAAAACCAGAAGTGGCCAGGCCTTCTTAGGCCCAACACTATCACAAAAACATCTTCATTGCATTCTACTGATGAAAACAAGTTACAGGCCCAGCTCAAGTACAAGAAGGGCATTCCACATCACCAGGGCATGAGTATCAGGAGGCACAGTTCATTGGGGGCCACCACTGGAACAGACAGCCACAACTAGTGCCATGGAAAAACAGCTGTTAGAAAAAGTAGAAGCTGATTATTTGGGCTTGGGAAGATCAACCTTTTTAAGCTGGTATAAGTCAGAAGTCAGACTGAGAAATAGAGGACATTTAAGACACTTTCTAAACCAGTTCTGCCAGCTCTGGCCATATTTTCTGCACTTTTCATTTGGGAAAACTGATCTTATAAAGATGAATGTGTTAGGGGACAGAATATTTGACATTTGGTGTCTCCATTATTATGAGACCCCACAACAGGAAAGAAGGCCCACCTGTGCCATGCCGCACTGATGAAGTCCAATCAAACCCCTCAAAGTTATCTAATCAAAGGCCTCTTTACTGAATTTAGTGTAATCAAGACCTCATGCCCATGGAAATTAATTAGTTCAAAAACATTTTCTCTTTTGGGATTCACCTAATTCAAACTGTCACGGTATATTTTAGGACTTTGTCCCTTTTGTCTATGTAGTTTAGTTTGTTGACATTCAGATGTTCATAAAATTCCCTTATGATTGTTTTAATTCTGTGTGGTCTGTAGTAATGGCCCCCTTCTCATTTCTGACTTTTAGAAATTGTCATCCTCTCCCTTTTTTTCTTTATCAGTTTAGCTAAGGTTTTTACAATTTTGTTGATCTTTGTGGAAACCCTCTAATCTGTACATCTAAGAAATAGCTTGGAGGTCTGTTTCTCTGCCCACACAAAATTCATCTTATCATTTCCTGCCCTAAACAGGAACTTTCCTGCTTAGCTTATTTCCCTTATCTCCCACCCTATATTATCTAATGTTTCTGTAATCTTGCTTTTCCATTATCAGCCTGGAATTCTTATGATGTGATTTAAAACTCCTATACCTGCCTGCTCCCCTGCACCTGCACCCTGACATTGACTGTAAAAAAAAAAAAATCCTGAATAAAAAGTGTGCTGGGGATCAGCTTGAGAGCACAGCTTCTTCAGTTGTTCTCCCCCTGATCTCTCTCAACCTCCATGTTTAGAGTAATTTCATTGCCCCATCAAGGGCTCTGCTAGACAGAGCCCCCACAAGACTTTGCAGGACAAATTCCTGCAGATCTTCTCAAAGAACCAACTTTGGTATTATTGATTCTCTTTATTGTCTCTTTTTGAAGGAGCCCCAACTTCATTTATTTAAGCTATAATCTTTGTTATTTCTGTCCTTCTGATTGATTTGCGATTAGTTTGTTATTCTTTTTCTAGTTCCTCGAGATGTGTAATAGATCTTTGTTGTTAGCTCTTTCTTTTTTCAAATGTAGTTGTTTAGAGCGATAAATTTTCCTCATAGTACTGCTTTTACTGCATCCCAAATGTTTTGAAATGTTGTGTTCTCATTTTCATTCATCTTTATATACTTTCTGATTTCTTTTGAAATTTTTTTGACCCACTGATTGTTTAAGAGTGTGTTGCTTAATCTCCATACCTTTGTGCAGATCCTGAACTCTGCCTGTTATTGATTTCCAGCTTGATTTTATTATGATCAGAGAATGTACTATGCATAATTTAAATGTTTTTAAATTTATTGATGCCAGTTTTATGACCCAACATTCGGTCTTTTATGGAGAATGATCCATGAGAACTTGAGAAGAATGTGTGTTCTGTTCTTTTGTGGTACAGTGTTCTATATATGTCTGTTAGTTATAGCTTATTTATCAAATAGTTCAAGTTCTCTATTTCCTTGTTGATCTTTTGTCTAGATGTTCTATCTATTGATGTGAGCAATGTATCGAATTCTCCAACTATTGTTGTAGAGATGTTTATTTCTACCTTCAGTTTTGCCAGCATTTCCCTCATGTATTTTTGTGGTATCCTGGTTAGGTTCATATATATTTATGATTGTTATTTTTTCTTAGTGGATTGTCCCTATTAATAATATATAATGTCTTTCTTTGTGTCTTAATTGAAGGCTATTTTGTCTGATAGTAGATACCCTAGCTTTTTATTGGTTAAAGTATGTGTGAAATATCTTTTTACAGCATTTCACTTTCAATCTCTTTGTATCCTTGGGTCTAGGTGAGTCTTCTATAGATAGTATAATAATAGCTCATAATTTTCTATCCATTCCACCAGTCTGTGTCTTTTGATTTGTGAGTTTTGTCCATTAAGATTTAACATTATAACTGTAAAAGCAGTACTTACTTCACCCATTTTTCTTTTAGGTTTTATCAGTCATATCTTATTTGCAACTCTATTTGCACACTTTTAATTACTTTTACTGATAAACTTCATTTCTAGACTCTCTTCCAAGCTTCTATCCTGTCTTTCCTTTTCATGCTGCAGCACTCCCCTCAATTTGTCTTGTAAGGCCAGTCTCTTGGTGATGAATTCTCTCAGTTTCTGTTTATCTGTGAATATTCTAAACTCACCCTCATTTTTGAAGGACAATTTTGTTAGATACAAAATTCTTGACTTGTAGTGTATCTTTCTCTATCCTAGATATATTGTACCACTCTCTTCTTGCTTTCATTTTTAATGATGAGAAGTCAGCACTTAAATTTATTTGGAATTGTTTGTACATGATTAATTGCTTTTCTCTTCCTGCTTTCAGAATTCTTTTTTTATCTCTAGCATTTGACATTCTGTTTAGAATGTGTTTAAAAGTAGATCTATTTTGATTTATTCTGATTGGAGTATGCTCGGCTTCTTGGACATGGATATCTATATCCTTAACAGAGTTGGAGAATTTTCTACCTTTATTTCTTATAATATTTCTTCGGCCTATTTCCCTTCTCTTCTCCTTTTGCAATACCCATCACACATATGCTTCTGCACCTCATATTCTCATTTCAGTTCCCAGTGAACCTGTACAATTTTTCCATGTTTTTCTCTATCTGTTCTTTTGTGTGTTAGATTTCAGATGTCCAGTCTTCTAGTTCACTGATCCTTTCTTCTGCCTCTTCAAATCTCCTGCTGTGTCTACCCAGTATATTTTAATATCATTAATGTGGCTTTCATTCCCATAATACCTGTTAATTTTCTTTGCATGTTTTCAAATTCTTCTTTGTACTCATCCAGTATCTTCTTAATATACTTAATATCTTCAGCCATTTAATTGAATTTAATAAGGAAAAATATTTTGAACATCTGTGATTAGTTCTCTCAAATCCTGTATGTCTTCTGGAGGTTTAATTTTTTCCTCTGACTGGACCAGCTCTTCTTGTTTCTTAATATGACTTGTAATTTTATGCTAGTTTCTTAGCATCTGACTTTCTTGATTTCATTATTCTGGTCTCACTTTCTCTCTTTAGCCTAGGGCTTTCTGGTTGATAGGATTTTTGCTTAAGCTTCTCTTTGGCATTGCATTTGGTTCAACTTGTTTTGGAACTTTATACTACCTTGTTTTTAACAAATCAGATTTTTAAAAGCTCCTTATTCATCTGATTCTTACCCCATAGCCTTAAAGTAATGCTGCTCTTAAATTCTGATAGCTTAGTCCTTATTGGTGTCATGATTGAGAATGAGGCTGCTAGCTGTGCCAGGATGAAACCATGCAGACATCCCAGCCCCTGTGAACTGATATCTCTAATCAACTGCCACAACCTGTGCTGGACCTTGTTGCCCCTTTTCTTGGGGGAAGAGACTCATTTTGACAAGCTGTTGCCCACCTCTTGGAGAGGACACAGTGTCTCTAAATTATATGTAGTCCCTCCCTTGCCTGAGGTAAGACTGAGACAGAGACTACTGATTGCTTTCTGAGTCATCTGATTGAAACTGCCCACATTGTAACAAGAAATTGATGAAGCTCTGCCCATCTCTCTGTCCAATGGTAGGGATAGAGTCAACAGTTCAGGAGTAGTTTAAGCAATGCTGGCTATAAATTTCTATGTTTCCTTGCAGAGGCAGATGAAGTTCCTCCCAGTCTTCCCCCACCAGATTCAGGGATGGAACCAATGGTGTAGGCAGTAATCTAAGCCTGCTGTTGATGTTCAGAAAACATCAACAAATTAGATACAACTTTGACATGCCATACAAAGACTTAGAAAAGTTGATTTTCAATATAGTCAAAGAACTAAAGTAAACACAGAAAAAGAATTAAAGAATATCAGAGCAGTGACAAGTGAAAAAACTGACAATTAAAATAAAGATAGAAATTATACAAAGGAACTAAAAAGATACTGGAGTTAAAGACCAAAATAACTGAAATTAAAAATCCCCTAGAGTTTTAACAGCCATTGGAACTGACAGAAGAAACAATCAGTGAACATGAAGATGACTGTGGTTTGAAATTGAATGTACACCAGAAAATCATGTTCTTAAATATAATCCATTCTATGGCTGGGTACCCACTGTAAATAGGGTTTTTTGTTGATGTGTGACCCACATTAACCAGAATTGTTCTTAATCTTTCCCAGCCTTCAAAGAGGGTGAAAGATATTCCCTTGGAATTGGGGAGAATCTGGGCACCAACCCACTGTTCTTTGAGGGCTGAGCCTAAAACTTGTAGGCTTTTTAGAGCCTGACCACTACCACAGTTTTCTCAGAGGGTGGAGCCTATTCCCTGGGAAATACCATCCAAAGGAATTGTATACAATATATAGGAAGAACTGTTAATACAATTTAAACTGTTTAAAAATTGTTAAAACTCAAAAGTTTGAAAACAGAGACCACACCAAAGAAAATGCACATATGATAAAATAAGCATATGAAAAAAACATTCAATATCAATAGCACCAGGGATTTGCAAATCAAATCAACAATAAAATATTACTATACACTTATTAGAATGGATTAAATCCAAAACACTGACCTCAAATGCTGTTATGCGGAGTAACAGGGACTCTCTCTCTCATAGCTGTTGATAATATAAAATCATTCAGCCACTTTGGAAGACAGTTTGGCAGTTTCTTAAAAAGCTATACATAGGCTTTCCATATTACCCATCAATGAAACTTCTATGTATTTACTCAAAGGATTTAAAAATATATGCCTGCACAAAAACCTGCACACAAATGTTGATAGCATCTTAAGATACCTTTCTATAGGTGAATGGATATGATTGTGGTACATTCATGCTATGGATTATTATTCAGCAGTAAATAGAATTGAGCTTTCATGCTTAGAAAAGACATATAGGAATTTTAAATGCCCAATGCTAAGTGGAAGAAACTAGTCTGAAAAAGCTAAATACTGTTGGACATTCTCAAAAGACAAAACTATAAGAATAGTAAAAAGATCAATGGATGCCAAAGGCTCATGATGAGAGAGGAGGGATTAAGAGGGAATGTTTAAGGTGATGAAACTATTCTGTATGATAACATAATGGTCCATTCATGATATTGCACATTTTCAAAACCCATATAACTGTACAACAGAAATTAATCCTAATGCAAACTATATACTTTAGTTAATAGCAACATATCCATAATGTTGGCTCATCAATTGTTACAAATTACTATGATGTAAAATGTTAATAATAGGGGAAATGAAGCATGTTTTTATGGCAGGGGGTGAGTTATATAGAAACTCTGTATTTTTGCACAATTTTTCAAAAATCTAAAAAGGAAGTTTATTGTTATAAAAGAAAATAAAAGTATATAATATTACCAGAAACAAATACCATGTTTTTAAAATGTAGAAAAAAATGGTAAGTTTCTAGGTAAAATCTATTACCAAAGTGACTTGAAAAGAATTATAAAAATTGGATAGTTTGTAACTTATAAGAAACTGAATTAATATAAAAATCACATGTAGGAAATATTAGGCACAAATGGGTTTATAAATATTTGCAATATTTTAAAAAATAGATTTTTCTATTTATGGCAGCTTGAGATTTTTTTCACTAATCCAAAAAGGAAAAAGATTATGTTTGTAAACTAATCTATTCCTCTGGGTGTGATACCCTTTGATTGCATTGAAATCAGTTGAAGGGCCTTTGATTAGATTCCTTGATAAGATTGATTTGGGGCTTTCAATTGGACTGTCAGTAAGGAATGACTCACATTGAATCCCCACCCCATTGCTGGGCCTGATAGAAATGGACTTGCATAGAGAGACAGAGAAGAAAGGGAACTGCCCTGTTTGATCTTGCTGTGTAAGAGAGAGGACTGCTCAAACATGAAGCCCCAAGAGGCTGGGCCCACCGAGCACCTCAAGAGGAGACCAGACCTGCTATATGTCTGATAGCTCAAAGCTGAACTCTGGGGGAGAGTAGAACAGCCAAGACTGATAGAGGAGGCCCAGAAAGAAATAGGCCCTATGCCAGGAGAGAGAGAACTACAGAATCACTAGTCATGGGCCCAATAGCCTGGGCCCAGGGAACAGCTCAAGAGGAAAGGTTAACCTGGTGGGGAAGGCTGAAACCTGGGCAGAAATCAGTGGCCATCTTGCTTCACCATGAGGCAACTTGCCAGGGTCCACAGGACCTGACTTTGGTGAGAAAGTACCTTTTATGGTGCCTCGGTTTGGACTTTTCATGACCTTGGACCTATAAGATTTTACCCCAAATAAATACCCTTTATAAAAGTCAGCAGATTTCTGGTACTCTGAATCCCTTTGGAAAACTAAAACACCACTCTTAGACAAAACCTTTCCTAAAAAGATAGAAAGCAAAATAGCAATACTTAATATTGCCAGGTTAGAGTTACAAGAAAGAAAAATTAATTATCGGTCCACTTCCATCTAAAATTGAGACTCTAAAAGTGTTAACAAAATAGGAACAAAAGTGTTATTTTAGTTTGATAAAGGCTGCCAATTCAATATACCAGAAAAGGGTTGGCTTTTAAAATTGGAATTTATTAGGTTAAAAGCTTACAGTTTCTAAGCTATGAAAATGGCCAAGTCAAGGCATCAGGCAAAGCTCTTTCCCCAAAGGTCAGTTTCTGGTGATCCTGGACTCTTGCCATATGGCAAGGCACAATGGCAGATCTGCCAGTCTCTGCCTTCTCCTTCTGGCTTACTTTCTCCCTGCCAAAAATATATGCCTGCACACACACACAAAAACTGCACACAAATGTCTATAGCATCATTATTCACAATTGCCAAAAATTGAATCCAGCCAAGACATACTGAGTGATCAAGCACATGAATGGGCATCAGGGCAACATTTGCTCATCTCTCCCCTCTCCTGTGGGCCTCTTTGTTAATTCTCTTTCAGGCTGTTCCATCTGTGGCTTTTCCCTCTCCTGGATTTGATTTCAATTTCTAGAGGCTTCTCTCTGGCACTGAGTCTTCTTCCCTGTGCCTGTGGCTTATTGCTGCTTCCATAATGAGGTCTTTGGAGTAGAATGCCTGAAAGGCATTCCTGGTAGTGCCACCTCTGTTTGTAAAGGACCTCAGCAAGAGGATTCAGGCCTGCCCTGGGCTAAGCCTTACTGGTGCAATCTAATCAAATAGCCCTCAGTTGATCTAATCTAATCAAAGGTTCACAACAGGTTCAATTTAAGAACATAATTTTCAAAGGCCTACATAACAGACTCAAACCAACCAACCACTCTTACTTTGTTTATACAAAAAATAATTAATGCTCCAATACCAAGTTAATTTTATCCCAGGTTTTCTTGGTTTATTATTTAGATCACTGATAAATTTTATCTATAATATCAGAAATTTTAACTTGAAAAATAAATTATTTCATTAGTCAGAAAATTCATGTAAGCAAAATTCTTCTTATATTAAAGAATACAGTAGATCTTGCTTACCACTAAAAATTGTGTTTTTTAAAATCCTCACATAAAACATGATCTGAATGGAAATGAGACATCATCTTTTTAAATTTGTTTAATTTATAAAGAAGCTTTAGATTGCATAAATGTTATATAAAAAATATAGGGGATTCACATATGCCCTACCTCCTTGCCTTCCCAAATTTCCCACATTATCAACCTCTTTCATTAGTGTGGTATATTTGATACAACTGATGAACATATATTGAAGCATTGCTGCTAACCATGGACTATAGTTTACATTAGAGTTTATACTCTGCCCTGTACAATTTTATAGATTATGACAAATTGTATAATGGCTTGTGTCCATCATTGCAATGTCATGCAGGACAATCCCAATGTCCATAAAATGCCCCCATGTTACATTTATTCTTCCCTCTCCCTCCCCTCAGAACCTCTGGGGGTCACTGCCTTCACATCAATGATAAAAGTTCTCCCATTGCTAGAATAATAATATCTATAATAGAATAATAAGTTTATTAGTCCATTATTCAGTCCCCAATTTGAGAATTTGGGATAGTGATGACCACCAGGATAGGGTGCACCTGGGGCAGAATTCTATGGAATATATACATGTTCATCTTGTCATAATGTGTATCTCAGGGGGTGGAAGCCCACACAGTAAACAAGAAAATGTTGAACTCCCATCCTGGGGACTCCTGCTATGTTCTCAGTTAGAAGGAAAAGAATCCCTCAAGAACATAAGCAGTGGCTAATAAAAGAAAACAGATTAATATATCAAGCCCTCAATATTATTGCAAGTAACTATGAGTCTTATTATTCAAAAATTGAAACTTAGGGTCTACCATTGGTTCTGAGGGGTGGAGGAGGGAAGAATAGAATAGATGGAACATAGTTCATTTTTAGGGCATTAGAATTGCTCTGCATGATCTTGCAATAATGGATGCAGGTCATTTTAAATTTTGTCAAAACCTATAAAACTGTACAGTACAAATGCAAACCATAATGTAAACCATTGCCCATGGTTAGTAGAAATGCATCGATATTTGTAAAGCTACTGTAACAAACATACCATCTGTATGCAAAATGTTATTAATATGGGATCATGGAAGAGGGGGAGGGCATTAGGTATGTAAGAACTCCCTATATTTTCTATATGAATTTTCTGTAACCTAAAGCTTTTTTGAAGATTTAAAAAAAGACACTTGGGAAATAAATGGAAGAAATAGTCAATGTACATACAAGAAAACATATCTTATAGTGATGAAAGAGCTTAAAAATTTTTATTTAAATTTTTTAATTTTTAAATTTTATTTGTTATTTTAAAAACTACTATTATTTCATTTTCTTATTAATTTTATTTGGTTATTTTGTTGGCTTCATTTTGGGAGAGGTTTGGATCACAGAAGGGTCACAACTGTGACAGGTGAGGATCACTGTTGCATAGTGTTGGTGATGGGGGGATGTGCAAAGAAGGGTGCACCTGTGGCAAACCTCTAAGGCATATGAATATGTTCAAGTGTTCATGGGTGTGGTCTCAGTGGGTGGAGACCCACACAATAACTGAAAGAATATTGAATTCCCATCCTGGGGAGTCCTGCTACATTCTCTAATAGAATAGCAAGAATCCCCTGAGTACATGGTCTGTGCCTAGTGAAAGAAGACAGTCCATTGTGTCAGCCCCTTGATTTGATGACTGTTCTTATGATCCTTTCCTTGTGAAACTGAAACTTAGCCTAATGTTATATATTGCCTAAGAGTTACCTCCTGAAAGCCTCCTTGTTGCTCAAATCTGACCACTTTCTAAGCCAAACTCAGCATATGAACATAGTACCTTCCCCCCAGCATGGGACATGGCTCCTGGGGATGAGCCTTCCTGGTACCAAGGATTATTACCAAGTGCCAACTAGAAATGCATCTGGAGAAAGACACTGACCAAAAGATGGAAATATTAAATACAAATGAGACAGTTTCTTTAAAAAAGAGACAAAGATGCTAAATCATATTATGATGCAGGTCCTAGCTAGCACAACCAGACAATAAAAATTGATACAAAGAAATAGATAAGAGGTAATACTGCTCATCTTATTTGCAAATGGCATGCACTTTCATGCAGAAAAACCAAAGGACCTACATATATTAAGAGAAATAATGTTACATAGAACAACATAATGACTTATGTAACATAGAGCAATATAAGATTAATGTACACATATCAATTGCCAGCAGCAAACAACCAAAAATGCAATTTAAACACAAAGACATGATTTACAATAGTATTAGAGAATATTGAGAACTTCGAACTTTTCTAGAATTTTCTGTATAGTATTCTATTGCTAAAGTATTTCTCCAAGTGGTGGTGTAATTTTACATAGCCATCAGCAGTGAATGATATCAGTTTTTTTTACAACCCCATTAACACTTGAATCATTGGGCTTTTTAAATTTAGATATTCTAATACGTGTGTAGTGGCATCTCATTGAGGTTTTAATTTACATTTCCTTAATGATTTATGATGCTGAGCATCTTTTCATGTTCTTACATGCCATCTGTATATCTTTGGTGAAGTACCGGTTCAAATATTTTTTGCTTATTTCTTTCCACCTGTGCCTTTTTCTTTTCTTTTTCTTTTTAAATTATCGCTGTTAGTTTCAAAGAAGTTCTTAATTTTGAAACCATCTAATTTACTTTATTTGTAGATTATAGTTTTTGATTCATAGCTAAGAAGTCATTGCCTGATGCAATATCAGAAATATTTTCTCCAATCTACTCTTCTAGAAGTTTTATATTTTTGTATGTACTGTAACACAATTCATTATTTTGCCATTGTCTTTCATCAATAGTTATTCCTTCATTCAAGGAATCTAAGGTTATTTTTAAGACATGAATATCTAATCACTTCAGCAACTTTTGTTAAAAAGCTTATCCTTTATCTATTGAATTGACTTTGCACTTTTATTGAAAAGCAATTAACTACATGCATGTATCCAAGTCAATATGTTTCTGAGTTTTTCCTTATAGTTTATACTTTGTCTTGGATTTTCCTACTTGACACATATCTCAGGATGTACAAAAGTAATAATTGTAATGATATAGAAAATACCACTTGCAAGAAGCCTTGGGGACATTCTGTAATAAAACACTGTCATTACTTTACATATAACCCCCCATGTCCAGAGGAATTTTACCTGCTAAATATTCTTAGAAGCATTTATTTTTATTTCCCTATCTTCATTTTTTCCAGTGCCCCAGTTTTTCAGATATATTTTCTCTTCTGAAGAGTTTAAAGTGTTAATTATTCTTCCTGCTCTGTGCTTCATCACCTTAAATCTCTTCTCGATATTACACCCCATTTACAAGTCTTTGATAATATTCCACACATTACACAATGAGGTTGATACACATGATACACATCACATTTTATAATCTGATTCCCAAATACCTCTTTAGCCACATTCATGACTAAGCTCTATTTGGTACTTTATCTTTAATTGTTAATGTTCAAATTACTGTCGTTCCTCAAACAAATGATGCTGTCAGATACTTTGGTACTTTGATTTTGTCTATTGTCTCCATGTTGAGTGGGAGAATCAGTAAATTTTTGTGGGTTCTAGTTTCTAGGGCTGAGAATGAAAGTGGGCAAGACTAAAGTCTTCAGGGAAAAGAGGAAGGAAAACTAAAACCCCATGTTATGGATAAGGTTGAGATCGGCAACAGACTATAGAATTCAAGGAAAATCAGTATTCAATTTGGTGAAAGATAAACCAAGGGATATGCATGATACATGTCATGGTATCAGCTTTGTTGTAATGGACCCTCTCCTCCTCACTAAATCAAGGATGTTTACTAGCCACAGAGATTCCTTTGATATTATCAGTGGTTCGTTTGGTCCTTTTCCCCCTTTATGAATGAAAAAGCTATTGGTTCTGTGAACCGGGCACCAGAGTATTCTATACAGGAATGTAGAGCGGCCTCCACAGATGTTGAGCAAATGGAAAATGAAGTTTATGTATTGTAAAAGTGCAGAGCTGGTTCCTGGCTATGAATCTTAAAGTCCAGGGGAAATTGTTGCTTATTTTTTAGGCAGAAATACCTGGAAAGATAGAGAAAAATTAAATCATGAAGAACCAGGGGGAAAGAAAATAAAAGGAGCTGAGGAAAATGTCGACTAGAAGATAAATAGGGCAGAGTAAGCAGACATTCAAAGAGCTATTATGAGGTGCTTTTGAATCCATGGGCTAGAAGAGCACTGATAAGGAAATGAGAGGGTGAGGGCATTTTTGCTGTTCCCTCTCTGTGGAATGTCTTTTCCTCTTTATTCATCTTGCTAACTGTTTACTAATCTTTTAAGACTCAACTCAGATGTCATTTCTTCTAGGTCCTAACTCTGCCCTAGCTTACTGGAAGTCACAGAATAGTTTTGCAGAGTTGAACATAAAAGTGTCTATTAATGCTTATTAAAAATTTTAAAATGTTAATAATCCAATATCCTTTACATTAGGAAAATGTACATAATACTTCCAAATTACATTATTTAAAATAAAATAGGGAGTGAATAGGTGGAGAACAGGGGATTTGTAGGGCAGTGAATCTACTCTGTATGATATTGGTGGAAAAAGTACATTATGCACTTGTTAAAACCGAAAGAACCACATAACAGAAAGAGTGAACCATAATGTTAACTATAGATTTCAGTATAACAATAATGTGTAAATAGATATTCATCAATTCTAATAAATGTGTCACTAATGCAAGATATCAATTATAGGAGAAACAGGGGGATGGGAACTACTAAATTAAATGAATAAACAAATAAATATATATAAATAAATTTTGTTTATTTTATATTTATATATATACTTTTATATGTATGTATATATACATACAAATAAGTAAATTAATTAAATAAATTAAATAAAAATATAAAACCAGGGCTTTTATTTTACACTTAAATGCGTCAATTCCACCATTATTTTTCTTCAGTTATTTGATTAAGACAAATTGCTTAGTATTTCTGAACCACACTTTAATTAAATATTAAATGAAATAATTATGATTGAAAGAGTTATGGAGCATATTTTAGAGTTAATATGTTAATTTTCTATTATAGTGACTTTTACATATTATGTATAACAAAGATATCAGGGACCTTTCTCCTCTTGTTTCTTAGTTTATGTTAGTAAAATTACAGATGACAACTAGAGGGGAAATTTTATTCTCTACAAACTAATGTCTTAGAGAATGATATTTACCCTGACATTTAGACCATATTTATATATATAATGGTATTCATTGAGTATTTGATAAACTGATTGAATTACACCTAGACTTATTTGTGTTAACCACTTAAAAATAAATATTTTTTATATAATTTTAGAATTACAGAAAAGCTGCAAATATATTGCAGAGTATTCCTATATACTCCACACTCAATTTCCCTATTATTTCCTATTATAATCATCTTACACCAATGTGGTATATTTGTCACAATTAATTAATCAATGCTGATACATTGTTATTAACTAAATTCCATACTTTATTCAGATTTCCTTAGTTTTGAAAGAACATCTTTTTTCTTTCTTTCTTTTTTTTATTCCAGAATCCCAGCCATGTTATCACATTATACTTAACCGTTATGTTTCCTTAGGCACTTTTGGATAGTGATAGTTTCTCAGACTTTCCTTGTTATTCATGACCTTGACCGTACTAAGAAGGAATGGACAAATATTTGGATGTTATCAATCAACCAGGATTTTCTGGAAATTTTTGTAATGATTAGATTACAGTTATGGATTTTGGGAAAGAAGACAACACGGGGAAAGTTGCATTTTATAAAATCATATCAAGGGTATATACTGTCAATCTGACTAAGCACTGTTGATGTTAACCTTGATCTCTTGGCTCCCCCCACCCGTATTTTCCATACTGTACTCTTTGGAAGGAAGTCAATGTGTGCATCCCACAACCATAAAAGGGAGAGTTATGCTGTACCTCTTTGAGAATGTTGCATCTATATAAATAATGTAGAATTGTTCTATATGAGAGATTTGTCTATTCTCCCCCATGTATTTATTTTTTATTAAATCATTTGTTTATATCAGTATAGACTCATGGGTATTCATTTTATAATTTGGATTAAAGTGCAAAATGATGGTATTTACTTTGTTGCTCAGATTTTTCCAGCTTAGGCCATTGAGAGCTATCAGGTGGATTCCGTGGACCTTTGCTATATCGTCATCACTGTTTATGTGTGCATATGTGCTGTGGTCATTGTTCTTTTGGTTTATTTTGTGAATTGTTTTGTTTTCTTTTTCAGCTCATTTTTACTTTCTGGCAGTGTAATATGCTCCCGTTCATCTTTTACATTCCTTGTCACAGAACTAAAGTCAAGCAAATCTCCCTGGGGTCCTGTTTCCTTTTATTGGACAATGGTTTTGGAAACCGTGATCTGTGTACTGGATGACCATGTATTTTAGGGCCCAATTAATAACTTCAATTGCAAAAGAAATAGGCCACCTATTATCCCATAATCTAAGAAGACAAGTTGAAAGACAAATGTCTTTCTCACATATGGCTCATGTTTCTTAATTGGGAAGGAAGGAATACATAAGGGAATGATCTTCCCCAGGCTCAGATATTTTACATCATTCATGTTAAATACTCCTCAAGGGAAGGCAAAAAAGGAAGCATTTCACAGTTAAAGCCTTGCGTGATGGATTTCAGAAAGTGTGGGCTGAAAATGGAAACAGCTTAACTTGCCTTATAGCAGGCTGGTGAGAACCTATGCCTCTTTGTGAGATCATAGAGATACTGTTTACAGAATCATCAGACAGCATTTTAGAAGCACTTTTTCTTCTAATTTGAGTAAGTGGCTTCCAGATTGCCTTGGGAATAAAAGAGGGCACTAAAATTTTTATTTGGGAATAACTTATTTGAATTTATTAATACTTGGAGAAAGTAAATCTGATCAATTCCATGTTAAGTGTCTAATACATAAAATGCATTGTGGAAAGAGAAAGTGCAGGCAGTTTTCTAGGACTGATTTACAATTTAAAGTGAGAAGCTGGAAATAAAAGATGTGCATGTCACTTCTTGATGGGTATGGGCCCTACAAGTAAGGGCTATTGGTAGTAGTGAGAGGGACAAGTAAATTGAAATAATATGTTTGGTTGTTCCAGGAAGTACTTCATGGAAATAAAGATTTTGTCATGGATGTAGGAGTTTGCAAGCTTCCCATCTCCTCAATGGAAAGTAAGTATAAAATAGTGTGGGACAGTATAGTATTGTACCTATGTGAGATCCTCTTCAATCTTTTCATTCATTCTAAAATTTTAATTAAGTACCTTCCTTTATTCTAGATGCATAAATTCAGCAGTGCACAAATAGGCACATATCCATGTCCTTATATTGCTTTGTTCTAATGTGTGCCATTCTTATGGCATGTCATTCTACTATATATCAATTATATGAATAATACATATGTGTGCATGTCTGAATGTTTATCTATATCTATTTATCTATGTAAATACTTAGTTGATAGAAACTACAAACAATTTTTCACCTTTTTTTTTGATGAGTTTTGACAAAATAAACATTTGGAAAACTTCTGTGAATGCAAGTGAACCTATAGGTAATGATAATGTGGTGGTGTATGATGTAAAGAGTAGTGACTTTCAGAAATACCTATATCTGATTCACTGTCTTTCTCAAGCTCCTGAATATAGCCCTAAGAATATTGCTGCTCTTCCTTCCTATGTCAGAAAAGAATTTTGAGGGGCCTCCCATGTGGTATGCCGGTGCCCTATCCACTGGGCTATCAAGCCGGCCCCCAGACTACAGTTTTTATACCTTTCCTTGTTACTCTTCTAAACGCAAGGCACTTATATAAAGTGTATGTGTAATATATAATGTCCTGAAATTTTACCATTCTAAGCATATAGTTCTGTCCTCAGATTTTTCACTTTACAATATATTTTAGATACCATTGCCTAGGTATCGTCTTCATTTTTATCAATGGTTGCATCAAAGTATCATCTCTGATTTTTATTCAATCCCCTCCTGATGACATTTATTCTCATTTTTGGTTCCATGGAAAGGGCCTAAATTATTGTTTATGTACATTTGAGTAAGTGTATCTGTAGGAAATGGGATCACTGGTCTGATTTCTGCATGCAGTTGTAAAATTACAGGTATTGAAAATTATCCCCAAGAGACTGCACCCACTTAAACTTCTACCAAAATATATAAGATTGATGGCTTCCCACATCTTTGCCAGCACTACATGTTAACAAACATTCATCAAAAGATCATTTTACTAATACAATAGATAAAAAATATTTCGAATTGCAATTTTTATTAATGCATTTAATTATGAATGAAATTGATTATCTTTCATATGTTTAATCCTTTGAAAAAGAGAAGGGTCTTAAAATTGGTTCTTTTGCCTATTAATCATTTGTGCAATCATTTTTTAATACTGAGTTGTGCAATCTATTAATATGTGAAAAATTAGGATTTTGTGTGGAAATAAATTTTACTAGTTTGATGCTTCTTATGCTTTTGATATAGCATTATATGGCGAAATAAATGTGGTTATATACATAAGACAATTTTTCCAGTGTCTGGTATATATAGCTATATATATAAAAAATATTAGTTCACTTTTTCTTTCTTTCTCTTCCTTGAAGTAGGAGTATGGGACAGTCAAGAATATTAATGAGAAAAGTTCTATTTAAATGCTTCAGCTATATCACTCAGAGCTTCCTGAGCTCCTTTTCTAAATGCCTGGTGCTTAAGCTGTAAATCTGAATTTTGAAAGAATATTCTGATTTAGGGCAAATGCTCCCATCTCCTTTTCCTCAACTATAGATATTCTCTATATATTCTATGTCTTAGAAATCTTGATGTGAAAGTCAGAAAAATAATGAAGGGAAAGACTATAATTGCGGGCAACATAGTCTGATAAAAAAAGCACAAAGTGGAATAAGAGGTTGAATTTAGAACTGGAAACAAGTAGAAAGATTTGAAAGGTAAAATAAAAGGAAATATATTTAGTCACTATAACAGATAAATTATGAATATGCTGGACAAAGATGACTAGTTGTTGGCTTGTTGTTAATTGCATTATTTGTTTCTCAAAGTTACCGAATAATTGTTAGATAAGCTGAAATCTTAAGTTTATCTGCCTAAGCACATGTGTATATTTGAGTGTGTGTACATACATGATAAGTTTTGTTAAGGAAGATGCTCTCAAATGTTTATACAATCATTCATTTAAAGTTCAGACTATTGCTTCAAGAGTCTTTTATGACTGTATTACCAGGTTCAAGAAGTGTGAAAGCTCATTGAAATAAACTATGCATAGGTTTTTCTCTATTTTTGTAACACACTATCTCTAATATTAAAGGTACTGCTGAAAACTAAAGAAAGACATTCAGATCAGGAAATTATGTACTAGTGCCAAATTCACAAAATAAAGTTTATTACGACTGAAAATCATTTAATTTTTCATTATTTTCCTATTGAGCCAGGTAAATAGTTAGAATTTCATTTTAAAAAATCAATACACAGAGTGGTGATAAGCCTTGATAAGGGGAAATTCCATTACCAAGCATATATTCGGGCTCCAAAAGTGTTACTTTATAAAATTATTTCTTTTCTTCTTGCAGATGAACCATTTCTAACCTGTGCTTTCCCCAAATAGACTGAAACAATGCAGCAAAATAGCAGCGTAACGGAATTCATACTGTTAGGATTGACACAGGATCCAATGAGGCAGAAAATGGTGTTTGTAATCTTCTTAATTTTCTATGCGGGAACCGTGGTGGGGAATTTGCTCATTATTGTGACTATCAAGTTCAGTCGGACACTTGGAAGCCCCATGTACTTCTTCCTGTTTTTCTTGTCTTTTGCTGATGTCTGCTTTTCAACTTCCACAGCCCCACGGCTAATTGCAGATGCTCTCACTGCAAAGAAAATCATATCTTACAATGAGTGCATGACACAAGTCTTTGCACTACATATATTTGGCTGCATGGAGATCTTTGTTCTTATCCTCATGGCTGTTGATAGATATGTGGCCATCTGTAAGCCCTTACGGTACCCAATCATCATGAGACGGCAGGTCTGCATTATTTTGATTATTTTTGCCTGGATAGGGTCTTTCATACATTCTGTAGCTCAGATTGCCCTGGCCTTGAGATTGCCTTTCTGTGGACCCAATTTGATTGATCATTATTGCTGTGATTTACAGCCCTTGTTGAAACTTGCTTGTATGGACACTTATGTGATCAACCTACTGCTGGTGTCCAATAGTGGGGCCATTTGCTCAAGCAGTTTCATGCTTCTGATAATCTCATACATTGTAATTTTGTATTCTCTGCGAAATCACAGCGCAGAAGGGAGGAAAAAAGCCTTTTCTACTTGTACCTCTCACATCATCGTAGTCATCTTATTCTTTGGTCCATGCACATTCATGTATACCCGTCCCCCAACTACTTTCCCCATTGACAAGATGGTAGCAGTGTTTTATACCATTGGAACACCCTTTCTCAACCCACTCATCTACACACTAAGAAATGCGGAAGTGAAAAATGCCATGAAAAAGTTTTGGAGTATTAAAATTACCTCAGACGTCAAAGGATGACTTGAAGTTCCAATTACTTACTCAGTACATTCATCAAATACAATAGTATCTTATTATTGTGGGAAGACCATGCAATTATATGTAAGGTCATGGGTTGATATTTTTTCTAGTTCACAGACAAGTTAAACGCCCAATTTTTTGTGTGTCAGAGAAAGATGAGTGTCACATTAATTCAAATAATTATGGCCCAAGAGTACTTCATCTCTATATATTTTCTGCCTCTCAAGTCATACTGTATCTAGGTTATAAGCCTGACTCTTATATTGAATGCACCTGAGTTGCTTACTGTTTTTCTTTGCCCTCACCTCACCCTGGTGGCTTTCCTGACATCAGTGTTCTTTTCCTGAGAGCTCATTTTTGCCATTGTTGACCATGAACTTTATTTCCCAAATATGAATTTGCACTCTGATTTATTAAGAAGAAAGCACTTTCCTCAATAAAAGCTTTTCAATCATGTTAGTATCTAAAATTAATTAAATAAATCATTTTCATCTATAACCCTTCTCCAATTAGGTATCCACTTCCTCTTGAATGCTTGCAGGGCACGGTAACACAATGTACAAAGATGATCTATTCAATTTTATCCTAAGTTTGTCCTTACAAACTTCTGTATATTTGAATCAGATATGATATGTTTTTAAATATACTTATAATAAACCATGTTTTTCTTACTTGATGTTTGTGTTAAGGTAACCAGAAAATTATTTACGGGATGCTTTCAATATAGTATTACAATAAACCTTGAGATATTCAGTATGATTGGTGTCTAAGAGCTGAAGCAATAGAATGTTGAAACTCTAACAGTTTGGAAAGAGAAAAATGTTTATCATCAAGAATAAAGATAATATAAAAATTCATCAGATAATCAATATATTTTATGAGAGAGACAGACAGAAAGGAAGAATATGGTTTGAAGCCAATTAATGGTATATTATTTAATTTAAGGATGTGTTGATGAAATGAATGAAATTACAATTGAAATTTTGAAAATGCCGTGACATTTGTCTCCAATGTCAAGAAGAAACTACTTGCTAAATGTATTTTGGTCCATTGGAAAGCAGACCAGATTATAGCAGCACCTTGGCTGTATCTGTCATGGGTTATATCATGAGCTTTTATATTCAATGGTTCCAGTGTAATAAAGAATAATACATCTTTAGTGACCATTACAAGTTTGATTTATTTTCTAATGCTGCTTCTAATTCTTTTTTTTTTAATTAATTAATTTTTTTTTTATTTCTGCTTTTTTGTCCTCCCCCCCCCCCCCCGCTGCGGTGACACGCCGAGTCATCTTCACCAGTGAGTGGTGGCCCTGCCCACTTGCGGGCGGCTCGCCCTGCTTGCGGGCGGCTCTGCCCTGCCCACGGGCGACTCCACTCTGCTCGAAGGTGGCTCTGCTCTGCCCATCGTAGCTTTGCCCCCCCCATGGTGGCTTTTACCCTGCCCACGGCGGCTCTGCCCTGCCCACAGCGGCTTTGGCCTTCTCAAGCAGTCCGCCTGCCCAGAGAGGCCCCGGGGACCGATCCCAGGGCCTCCCATGTGGTAAACTGGTGCCCTATCCACTGGGCTATACAGCCGGCCCTGCTTCTAATTCTTTAATTGCACAAAACTTAGCAATAACAACATGTCCTCCTGTGAAAAATGATGTAACAATAAAATCAGCAAAATGCCAATAGTTTTCTGTGTTTTCACTCTATTTTTGCTTCCTGTGAGATTGAGAAGTGCAGTGTCTACCCTGGAATCACACATGAGGAAGGAACTATACTTACTAGACATTGTAAATGTATGAACCCATCATAAAATTATCTAATCTACCCTTCCATAGCAACAACACATGCATACACATATTATACAGCTTTTCATGGTCATTTGCATTCCAGATGAATAAATGAAAGTAGGAAATAGTGAGGAAATAAATAAACTAACATGTAAATTAAAAATACAGGTAGGATAACAGGATAAGAAGAACCAATATAGGGGAAGAAAACTTGGAAAGTTTTGAGTGGTTCAAAAGTACTTATAGTGAAATTAAACCTGGAAAAATTACATAATTTTTAAAGAAAATTTTGGGACACTATATCCATCAAATGGACATTTTTAAAGTCACCACTCCCTCCAAAAATGATTTATATAAAAGAGAAACTAAATTGTAATTATCCTTTCATTTTAGGAACAAATACAGTTTCTAATATGTTTTCAAATCTTTTTCTTGTTATACTATCAATAAAGATAAGCATCACCACTATATTATTCCAAGCAAAAATGCATAACCTGAATTTGACCATAAGGAAACAAGGCACAGATCCAAATTCAGGGTAAATGTAAAAAGGAACTGGCCTATATGCTTCAGAATTATCAAAGCCATTAAAGCCAAAAATTGACTAGGAACTATAGAAGATTAAAGAAGGCAAAAGAGAAATGATAACAAACTGCAATGTGTGATTTTGGATTTGATCCTTAATTCAGAAGAAAAAAAGCTAAAAAGGGCATCATTGTAACTATGTATGAAATTTGAATTTGGACTGAGTTAGATAATAGCACATCAATATAAAATTTTTCTGGGCTTTTAAAATATAATTTTACTATGCTTATCAAAGTAGGTGTTTTGTTCTTAGAAAAGATACCCAGGAACATTTATAGGTAAAAGGGCACAATGCCACTGACTTACGCTCAAAAGGTTCAGAAAAAAAGTACATCTACATTTATAAATGGAAAGAAAGAAGGGAGGGAGGGAAGGAAGGAAGCAAGGAAGGAAGGAAGCAAGGAAGGAAGGAAGGAAGGAGGGAAGGAAGGAGGGAGGGAGGAAGGAAGGAGGGAAGGAAGGAGGGAGGGAGGGAGGAAGGAAGAACTGAAAAGAAAGAAGTGGAACAGAGTGTAGACTATCGCTGAATCTGAGGAAAGGATGGCACAGAAGTTCCTTGTAATATCCTTGCAATGGTTCTGTAAGAATGAAATTATGTCGAAATTAAAAGGTATAAAATGACTGTAAGTGCTTTAGTTTCTTGGCTTCAAAGTTAAAAACATTTAATGGGTTGTCTTAGACTAAAGGAATGTATTAGCTCACAGTCTTGAGGCCAGGAGAAGTTCACAATCAAGGTGTCATCAGGGTGATGCTTTCTGAGCCTGGCTGCTGGCGTTCTGAGCCTGGCTGCTGGGATCCTTGGTCCTTGGTTTCTCTGTCACATGACAATACACATGGCAGCCTCTCCTTGCTGCTCCATTCTCTTTCCCTTTCCTTTGACTTCCAGACTCCTGCTTCTCCCTTTCATGTCCTGCCTTTGTAAACTTCCCTGTAACACCTCATCAATAGGTCCTATTTACAAGCATTCACACCCACACACAGAAATTCTGTTTCTCATGTACCATGTTTAAAAATACTTAATTTAAAATTTTATAAAACTTCATTATAGGGGGCCGGCTGTAGCCCAGTGGATAGGGCACTGGTACACCACATGGGAGGCCCCCGGTTCGGTTCCTGGGGGCCTCTCCGACTGGGGCAGACCGCCTTGAGGGGGCAAGCCACCGTGGGAAGGGCAGAACCGCTGTGGGCAGGGCAAAAAGCCACCACGGGCAGGGCAAAGCCACCACGGGCAAGGCAAGTTGCCCAGGAACAGAACGGAGCTGCCCGCGAGCAGAGCAGAGTCGCCCGCCAGCGGGGCAAGCCGCCCGCAAGTGGGCAAGGCTGCTGCTCACCGGTGAGCTGACTCGGTGCTTCCCCGCAACGGGGGGAGACAAAACAGACACAGAAGAACGCAAAAATGAACACAGCAAGAACAAGCAGAAGTGGGGGGGATATGTAAAAAAAAAAAAAAAAGTCCTCTGCTTGTTTAAAAAAAAACTTCATTATATAGCATAAAGTAAACCTTTTTATTGTCACCTATTGATACCCTCAAATCCCCTAACATTATGTGCTACACAAATATTAATTATACACGGTATTTTCTATATGAAAAAATGCTTTTAAAACTGAGAAATATTATTTTAAACCTGTAAGCATTCTTTAGAATGCTGATACAGATGATGAGAGCTTTTCATAAAAAGGCTTTGGCTACATTCCACAATACAGACTTTAATTCTTTTAAATCTATATATCTAAACATCATAGTTTCTCTTTTTCTTTTCTTTTCTTTCATTTTTATACATACTACCTTCGTGGAAATTTTCATATAAATAAATATAGACGTTATCAGTTTTGTAAATGGTCTCTAAGAACACCAAAAACATTGTTTGGGTTTTACTATAAATAAATCTAATATAGATTTATTTTAGGTTCTGAAAGATGTGATTGTATAACTTATACTTTCAAAGTTCCATGACAGGGCATCTTCCTTTCTAGCAAGACTCAATATCGTTAGAAAATACATATTTTCCACATACATATTTTCCACATACATATATGACAAATAACTCTCTTTTCCTATACATCTGATATCCTTCCCTTGCCCATATTGCTTCCCACTGTACATAATACATGAACATTAATAGTCAATTATTTATATATAGGATCTAGCTTTTATCCCAAACATTTTTCTAGATCTTAAAGTACATTTTGCAATGTGGAGAAAAAGAAGGCAGACTGAATTTGCCACCCAGTCAACTAAGTGTAGTAAACAGAATAGTAACTAGAAAGATGTCCATGTCCCAATCTTGGGAAAGTGAGAATGTACTATGTTACACAACAAGGAGAAATTAAAGGCGTTAATCGGCTGATTTAAAGTATGGAGATTATCCTGGATTATCTAGGTGGGGCCACTGTAATCATAATAGTTCTTTAATGTGGAAGAGGAAGGCAAAACCAGAAGCCAGAATCAGGGAAATATTTAAAGGTGCTTTGCTGTGGGCTTTGGAGATGTAGGAAGGGGCTATGGGACAAGGAACACTGATGGCCTCTAGAACCTGGAAAAAACAAGGAAACATATTCTTTCCAGAGTCCTCAGGAGGAAATACAACCCTGCCAGCTCCTTGATTTTAGCCCAGTGAGACCCATTTTGGACTTCTGACCTCCAGAACTGTAATATAATAAATTTGTGTTGTTTTCAATCATTAAGTTTGTAGTAATTTGTTATAGAAGCAATAAGAAACAAATACACTAAATCATATTGAGTGTTTCTACCATCTTACTCAGACAGTCAGAGTAAACAACATCTCATTTTTGTTAAGGTATATTGTATGATCAAAAAAAGAGGAGATGAGTGTACGAAGGGGAAAGGAAGAAAAGCAAGAATAAGAGGAAAAGAAGGAAGAACTATTACAGCCTTAATGGTTACTCTCAAAAAGTAAAAGTAGGAGTGAAAGCTTATACTATAATTAATCATGAGTATAGGCTAAAAAGAAACATCTTGTTTCTTTCTCCAGAAATCAGCAGAGACTTGATTAAGAGAAAAGCAGTGAACCCCAGTAGCCCTATTGATCTACTATTTTCAAATCAAATAGAACATTTTAAAAGAGTGGAACAATTCAAATTCAATACCTAACTGTCTCCAAATCAGAGGTAGTGATTTTACCTTATCTCAATATGTAAGATATACAACATAAAACAATCACATACATCACATTTATTGAAATGTTTTAGATTAATGCTAAAGCACTTAATATGAGAATTGATTGGATTTTAAATTTCCCCAAAAAAATAAATTTTTATTTTTTTAAAGAAGTAAAAAACAACAACAAAAAAACCCACATCATTTTAGTCTTTGATATAGTTCTGACTACGGAGAGAGACTTTGGGGAAAGGCTTTCCCTGAGTTCAATATCATTTTGCATCATTCTCCTTAAATAGGTTTTCAAGAATCAGAGAAAAGAAAACTTATTGTCAAAGATCCTGTGAAATGTAGATCTCAGTAAGTGAGCCACAGAGGGGGGCCTACAAAGCTGGCTCCTAACATCCCCTGAGTTTGTGGAGTCAGATATACTCTGGTACTAACTATTCACAAAGCAATTCTTTACACACCATTCCTACTTTGTTTTGGTCAGCTGCTTTCAAAATTATCTCAGGAAGAGACAGAAAAATACAGCAAAACTGAAGCTCTGGAATATACTGGTGAGACCTTTTCTTCTACAAGCTAATTTATCTATACAGAAATTTTATGGAAAAAGGTGAATTAAATTAAATTGCTATACTTTGAACATGTGTAATATTTATTTGCAAGACACAATTCTCAGAAAGAAGGAGAGATTAAAATTAAGAGGATGCTGGTAAGATAATAAAGTGCATTTATTCATGACTATGAGATATAGTATCATGAAAGCAAATTAAAAAATGCCAGTCATAAACTTTATCATTTCAAAGGTGGCATGATATTTCAGATGGTCAGAAAGGAGAGGAAGGAATTCTTTGAATTGGATCTTGATTCAAGGGGGAAACAGGGCTCCTCTAGGACCTACCTTGTGGTATGGACAATGGTGTCACAGTTAAATCTTGTATATAAATGTCCAGTTTATGCTGGAAGAAATTCACAGGTATAGAATTGCTATGATTTGAGCTCTAAAATGTGGGAATAGTTTATTCAGAAGGAAAGTCAAAGGGGATTCAGCATATAAAAGCAGAGGGATGAGCTTGAACTCTACGTCTAAATTATTATTACGCTGTCATAATGGTAATTATCATTATTTTTCATTGCATAAGAGGAGGCACACCTGTAATAACTAATCCACCAACTCTAATTTACAGACCTGAGGACATAAACCACAGTTTCCTCAAAGCTGGAAGTTGGAGGCATAATGTTTCTGCTAAGGGGTAGCTGAGAGCACAGAGTTCATAACTGTAGGCACTAAATTTGACAGGGATATTGAGGAGATGTACCCTCAAGTAAAGTTCTTATTGATTTTCTAAGATACTGTATAATCAGAGCCTGTTGTATAATTAGAGGAAACACTTGCATCTATGGTGTGATTTGAGGAAGCACCATGAAAGCCCTTTTAATCAAAAACTATTCCACAAACTATTCTCCTCTGTACACTCCTGTGACTCCAGTAGAAGTAACTGAAATACTACCAATGCATTTTCCTAGATCCATTTAAATTATTTTTCAGTTACGAGCTCTAGAAATATGCAATTCATCCGAACTGGGAGACTAATATAAGCTAACGTGAAACTTGAATGATTAGAAGAATGCATGGAGTGGTGAGATAAAAAGGTAGCGTTCTTCTTTTTCTTTTTTCCTTTTTTAGTCAACAGGCAAATGATTTAAAAAACAAGGCAAAGTAATGCCTGGGGAGTCCTCAAGCCCTCATAATTTGAAGATAGGGAAATTATCTGAGACTTCACTTCCCCACCTTTCAAATCTAACAGATCTTGATTTGTCTCCAGCAGCTTTCTTTCTTTTTTTTTTTTTTTAAAGATTTATTTATTTTATTACATATCTCCCCTTCCCTCCCGCTGCGGCAACGCGCCGAGACTGGTCACTGCGCAGGCGCGGTTTCCCCGCTTGTGGGCGGCTTCTGCTTCCATTCACAGCTGGCTTTCAGTTCGCGGGTGGCTGGCTGCGCTCCATTCGCGGGCGACCTGCCCTGCCCGTGGCGGCTCCGGCCCTCCCATGGCGGCTTGCCATTCTCAAGGCGGTCTGGCCACTAGGAGAGGTCCCCGGGAATCGAACCCGGGGCCTCCCATGTGGTATGCCAGTGCCCTATCCACTGGGCTATTGAGCCGGCCCCAGCAGCTTTCTTTTATTACTTTATCTTCTCCAATCTCGACCATTTTTTTTGAGAATCATGGGGCTATTACAGGCTGGCAGGTGATTTAATCTCATTTAGAAATAACTCTTAGAAAGATAGAGATAATAGCAAAATCAAAACCCTCTCATTTCACAAAGGAAGAAACAGAAGCCCATGAATTTAAATTATTCAACCAACATTAAAGCCAAGTTAATCAAGTTTGTATAACTTTGGTTTGTTTAATTTTGGTACTATTTTTACTATACTATTCACCTCCTGACTGTAAAAAGCTTGACAGCAAGCAGGAGATAATAATCTGAAATACACATAAGATCTGAGTTTCATAAGTAGGAAAACCTGCAGAAGTCACTCAGTCTCTATGAATGCAATGACCAGGCATGGCTCTATTCAGAAGAGAAAACGTAGGCATTTGTTTTCTTTTCAGTGTCAAAAAACAGGTGAACTTTTCCTGATATGGAAATATTACCATATTCCCAAATACAAGTTTATTTCAGAAGTAGGTTGAGTGCCTTATATAGAATACAAGCTAAATAAATTTTTAGGGGGGCGGGAAACGATGAATAAACTTTTAAAAAGGGGGAGGGACTCACAGAGGATTTGCTTTATTCCTCTGGACCTTGTTTTCTTATCTGAAGTGAATGAATTGGCTGTGGCATGGAGGTAAAATGATGAGAATAGACTCATTTCACATGCTTCGAGCATTCCTGCCAAGCAACAGGAAGAACACATTTTCCATTTTCAACCTCTTGAATATCTATTGGTTCTGCTTTAGAAACAACCCTGCTGGTTCTTTTTATGCTTTTCTTTCAGATAATTTAATTGTATCTTGGGAAGAAACCCTGCTGGATGAATTCCATGGAAAAACTAAACGATGTAACTAAATTCATTTTCTGGGGCCTTTCTCAGAACTCAGAGGTTGAGGAAGTTTGTTTCCCGGTGTTTTCTTTCTTCTACACAGTTATTTTTGGAAAACTCCTCATCACGCTGACAGTTCGCACTGGCAATCTTTTCAAGTCTCCTATGTATTTTTTTCTCAACTATTTTTCCCCTGTGGACATTTGTTATACCTCAGTGACAGTTCTCAAGACGGCTGTTGACTTACTAGCCAAGAGTAAAGCCATCTCCTATGTGGGGTGTGTGTTGCAACTCTTTGGGGCACAATTCTTTGTTTGTACCAAGATCTCCATTCTTACAGTAAAGGCCAATGATCGTTATGTGGCTACCTGTAAACCCCTACAAAATATGACCATCATGGACCAGGACAGATGCAGTAAAATGTTGCTGGGGACCTGGATGGGTTGGTTCTTCCACTCCACTATCCAGGCGGCTCTGGTGGTCCAGCTACCCTTTTGCTGACTCAATGAGGTTGATCACTACTCTTGTGACATAAACCCTGTGCTGAAATTTGCCTGCATAGACACATAGGTTGCTGGTGTTGTTGTGACAGCCAGCAGTGGGACCATTTCTCTGGGGAGATTTGTTATCTTGCTAATCTCCTATACTGTCATTCTGATGTCCCTGAGAAGGCAGTCAGCAGAGGGCAGGTGCAAAACTCTGTCTACTTGTAGCCCCCACATTGCTGTGGTCATCATCTTTTTTGGACCCTGTACTTTCATGTACATGCGCCCCAACACTACATTTTCAAATAAGTTGGTGGCTGTCTTTTACATCATTATCACCCCCATGTTAAATCCCCTGATTTATACACTGAGAAATGCAGAAGTAAAGAATGCAATGAAGAAACTGTGGGCAGGTAAGTTTTATAGGAGATTAGTGGCAAATAATTGGAAGTAATGATATTTTAATCTGATGACCTTACATTTTCTCAGCCTTATTTAACACATCTGCACAATGAAGGCAACAATACAAACCTCACAGAGTTGTTGGGAGGAAAATATAAAAAGTAATATATTTTACAGTAATAAGGTAGTGTGTATCAACATTATTACTACATTTATCTAATATTTAAAAATAAGATAATTTTTCTAAAATATCTAGGCCATGGAAATTTTATTAAATTCAATAATATCATGAACTTACTCAGCATCATTATTTTCTCCTTCCCCCATTTTTGTCTTTTTGCCATATTCTTAGAGTGAAAATCTAATGCAAAGTATTTAAGGCTGTTTTCTAGTGTTTAGAACTGTGATTGAGGCATATTAAACACTCAGTTTGTATATCTTGCCTGAAAGAAAGAATGCATAATAACTAGCAGTGATCTGAACTAAAGCATTCTGATGTAAGTGCTCCCTACCAGAGATTCCTGAATAACCAAACTTACTAAACTTGCAATGAAAGGGGAGGAGTGAGCAGAATGTAAAAGAGGTAAAAAGTTTAAAAGAACAAAAGACTTAATGCCATCCTCTGATCTTGGAGAAAAGCTTTACTTTTCTCTTAGGCTCACTTTCTTTGCACAAACAAAAACAATAAGGACATTGGACAAATTTACTTCTAGACCCCCCTTTTAATTTTAACACACCATGAGTATGCTTCTGCTAACTGGAATCTAATCCTTACCTGTACTCTGCATCAAGAAACGGAATAAAAACAGTCACCTGTGAAGAATAGGTGACTGTGAATCAAATCCTCACGGTAAATACAATTTACTGTAATGCATGGTTGGGAAACCATCCTTCCTCCAATGTTTGAACCAAACAGCTTTAATGAATCCTGTGAGCCATTTCTCATTTTTTTCTTGACTTACCTAACCACAATTTTTAGCTATTAATTCCAGAGATACTCATTCTAGAGAAACAACCATATGTCTTTCACAAGGAAATGATATTTGCCTCAGTGATATGTTTCTCCTTCATTATGAAACACAACCTTGGCTTTTTTTCTTGTAACAGGTGAATATATCACTGACTATCCCTCTGCAATTGCCCCATAGTCTTTTCCACCAGGTTATCCAGTTACTCTGTATGTAGTTATTGTTGTGGTATGTGTAGTGTGTCTTTGTGTTTGTGTGTGTGTATAAACATTACTCACATAAGGCTTTAGAAATGCTTGCTTATGTTGCTACAACCACAGAATTAAAGATAGGAAAGATCAAAAGCAGGAAGAAACCTGGGTTAGAAGCTATAATAAAGAAATCAAGACACTTTGCCTGAGGAGCACACTCCCAGCATAGTCATATGCTCGCTGGGTGCCAGTGGTCTTCCATTTCCTTAACTTTAAAATGAAACTAAATTAGTGCTTCACAAGCTTAGCTGATAATTGGAATCACCTTGAGAGATTTTTGAACATATAATAGAATTTAGTCCAAGAGATTCTGATTGAGAAAGCCAAGGTTAAGAGTCATATAAAAATCTGTATTTTTGAAAGCTCCTATAATGAGTTTTAGGCATTCAATGGTCATTGCCCAGGAAACTTGGATGTGGAAACACTGGGACAAGACATTTGATGTTCTTAGAGCTTAAGAAGTTGAGTCACTGGAATCCAAAGATCCTCACTTTGGATATATACTACCATCTGCTCTGTGTTTCCACTATATGATTTCTTACATGCCTTTGCATTAATGTTTGAATATAAGGGGATAAAATATTAATCATGTGGCAAGTCTAAGGTCCCTAAGAAGGTAAAAGCTGACATACTGTTGACTCTCAAAAGCTGAGAATGGGAGCTTGTGAAATAGTACTCAAGTTTCCACCAGTAACTTTATGAGCTTATTCATATTCTCAGAAGTTTCTAAGTCAATCCTCATCAGAGGCACTCAGAGAGCCTCCTCTTGGTTTTTAAAGATGATCAGGAAAGATGAGATCTTAGACTTCCCACTTTTGGTGGGGGAAAATTTGGTCAACACCACCAATTTATTCTATATGATGTATGACTACAATGTTGGCTGTCACTTTTGACCTTTCTAACCCTGCTGATACAAGATGGGAGATGTGATTTTGTTAAACAGATGCTTCATTGATGAAAATAAATGGTGCTACTTCTCATTCTTCAGATGAAGGGATTTGTTTTATAGTGCAAAACAATGAAAATATGTCTCCCTATAACTAGTAGTTATACACCTGTCCTCTGGAACATAAAATATTTTAAACACATTTTCATGCAATGTTAAACTGAATGTGTAAAGATAATTTCCATATCCCTCCATATGGTTTTGTTTTTTTTTAAACATATTCAGGAGATTAAAACATTTCTCACATGTCAGGGTCTCCAGAAAGTTACAATTTTTTTTTCTTTAGTACATGAGTGAGCATACTTCATTTTGTCAGTATTCTTGTGTCCCAGTTCTTCCATGGCTTTGAATAAAATATGACCTGAAAAGAATAAGATAAAACATCTTTCTGCACAAGAAGAATGAGAGTTACATGGAGTATATCTGAATCCAATGTGAATCCTGGAATTAAGCCTAAGTAAATCCAGCCTGGGTTAGATGAACTCCTTTTAATTTAGAATTAAATGCTTGTTGAATAAGCCATGAGTTTTTGAATGTCTTGTTACAAAGCTTTATTGCATGAATTGTCCAAGAATGGTAGGGTCAAATTATGGAAGTAGTGGTTTTGATATATGTTCATAAATTTATAAAGTCTACTGTATATGTAGTGTGAGGTAGTTTTCAAGGAGAAGTGACAAAGTCATTCTATAGAGAATGGGCATGAGGGACAGAACATAACTTTTATTATATACATAAAGACCAAATCCTAAATATATAAGTATGCAGCCAGCTTTAAAAAGTATCACCATTAAAAAGTATGTCTCTCTTTATACTTTTATAATCCTGATAATATTTGAGTAAATTCTGAGATGACTACTAAAACCTAACACCTGTTATTTTTGAGTACTCAAATTCCTAATTTGTTCTTTGTCATGTTTCATTGCTTTGTGAACTAACACTTGTTCTTATTTAAAAATTTTAATGGCAGAAAAAATAAATTTGTCACAGATTGAAGAGGACGTTGAATAATAAGGTGTGCTTCATGAAGGTTTAATTGACTCTAATTTGTATATACTGAACAGAAATGCCATCATGTTTAAAGATTCTAATGACCTGATATGTTCATTTCTGTTGCAATACGTTTGTGGGTGGAATCTAAATACATAATGAAATTAAAAGATTGCTTTGAAATTATAGTTTTTCCTCTGCCTGGTAGCAAAAACAAAAATCAGAGAGCTATGAAGCCCAAGAGGAATTTGACAACACTTTGCTGACTTTGGGGATAGAAAGCCCACATGCAAGAAGTGGAGAGTGGTCTCTAGAGGTAATAGAGAACTCTGGCTAACAAGATAGGAAATGGGGGCCTCAGTTCTACAATTGCATAGACCTGAATTTTGCCAACAATCTGAATTATCCTGGAAGTGATCTTCCCCAGAATAGATAAGAGCCCAGCCTCTCTGACAACTGAATTCAGCCCACAGAAGGAACTAGCCAAGCCCACTCAGGTAATGTGAGATAATAGGTGGGTATCATTTTAAGCCACTAAGTTTATGGTAATTTGTTAAGTAGCAACAGAAAACTAATACATTGCAAAAATTGTAATTTAAGCTTAGCTTTCTAATTTATCATCAATATACCTGAATTGTAGCAAACAGTTTTAGGTTAGAAGTGATAGAAAGGCTATCATGGTTTTCTTTGAAACATCTGATTTTTTTTTTTTTTTAAGAAACCAGAGGTACACTTTTTCCTATGCAATCAAGGCATGAAAAAAAAAGTCAAAGTCAAGTTGTATCAAATACAATGTGCTGATGGTAATTATGATAGGCATTTGGCTTCAAAATTTTGGATGGCACAAAAGGCATAAAAATAATTAGAGCAGCAATTTAGATGATTTTAACAAAATAAATCTTAGTTATATTTAGCAATGAGTTAAAACTCTATGAGAAAAGAAATCATCAAAATAACAAGTCAAAGAGATTTGAAAGTTTACAAAGTTTTGATCAAAGACTATTATCATTTTAGAATGACAAGGCTGTTCTCTTTATACACTGATGTGGGCAGGTCAAATAGCAAAATATGATTGTTTTATGTGTATTTCCTTCATTCTTTCAGGGAGACATGAGTACATTCCACTCCCCGCCCCCTTCCAGCTTTTACAAAAGAAAAAAAAATTCTTTAAAAAAACCAGCTTAAATATGTACTAGACTATGATTCCCTGAATGAAGCCTGTTCATAAAATCTGATTTTCCTTTCTTAGAGCCTAACTGGCATGGGGTCTATGGGAGGGGAGACAGTATAATTAACTGAAGATGAAGGACAAATATGGCAGATAAAAAGTACTTCAAGTGGGCGATATTAGAAGATTCCTGGATACTAGGACCAAGGAATGGCATACAAAGAACTGAAGAGGCAAGCGATGCCTTTTTGTGCAGCCCAACACTTTTCCATAGAATCATCACATCAAACTACCCAAATTTCACAGTCCTAAAAATGTGTATGCCTTCCTAAATGAAGGTGTGGACTTGGCCACCTGGCTGTGAGAGTGTGATCACTCCTTGACTAAAGTAAAACTGAACAGAACCAGTTGGGGGATTTCTCTATGAACAGAGAGAATGTGGGCATACCTCCACTCTTTAACTAGTAATTAATATCTTGCAGGCAGATATCCTTTGTTTGCCTGAAAAATAATGTATTTTAAATTGGATTAAATACATTGAAGTCTTAGATTTATCTATGAAGACTATCAAAGGGTTTTGGTCACAGTATAACTGTATCCATTTGTGGGAAAATAAATATGTTTAAGATGAGGAAGAATTTCACAATAATTTTCTCAAATGCAAGGGCTAGGATAATTAAAAAAAAAAACAAATCTAAATCTGGAATATTCAATTTCCATGATGTATAAACTTGGTAAAAAATAATCATTAGGATTTTGGAAAAACAATATTGAAAAATCAATGGAAAACATATTGAACTTAGAAAACAAGTTAATGAATAAAATGGGCAGATAATATTTTTTATTAGCTTTCAAAATATTTTTCCTTTCTTTGTTCAGAGTGTGGGGCCAACATTCTATGATGAATTAGCATTTTATGTTGCCATATTTTGAATTTCATGGGATTGTGCCAGCGATAGCAGCTGACCTAGGGAAGTTACTACACAGACTGGCCAGGAACCAAAGTTTAAGTCTCCTCCACTCAAATATAAATGTAGGTTAATCAGATTTCCTCTCTGTAATTCCAAATTAACTTAACATGCTAGAAAGAGGATAGAGAAGCTTGGATGACGCATGGAAGGAGAATTTGTGTCTTAGCAACCCAAAGCCATATGTAAGCAGACATTTTGATAGATCATAAAGACATAAGAAGAATGAAAAAAAGACATACAGAGAATTTTTTAAGTAGGTTAAAATAAAGAAGGGGGATATATACAAGCTCTGAGAATAAGAGATGACAAGAAGCTATTCTCCCCAGCATCCTGGATTACTGATGACTTTATAGATTCTCCCCAAGTCTATCAGGATCCTTATGATTAACTTGATATTACAAGAATAACATCAACATTCTGTGTTTAAATCATTAAATGAACTTGACTGAACCCCAGTACCATTATTCATTATACTAAAATATCCATTACAATTTTATTATGAAGTAAAGCAGTAAAAAGGAGGCCACAATTCTTTTATAAGGATAAGATAGGAGATGAACATTTAATAGAAAATTTGTAGAGAACTGTAAAATAGGTGATAGACAGAAATATAATAATACTAGTTTCCTTGGGATGAAAGGAAAGGTGATAACCTTTAGAAACCGACTCATGTTAATAGATGATCACCAACTTTAGGGAGTTGAGTCTGGCCAATTGCATGGCCTTAATTTGTCAGTTTAGGGGCAGATTTGCATTGTTAAGGAAAACAGAGAAGTTGCTGTACCTAATATGTAGAGAAGACATCCCTCTGCTTCGGTCTGAAGATAGATTTCTACTGACCGGTCTTCCTATTCACTAATCCTGCCATCCTGCCTGGAAGCTAAAACTCAATTTATATTGAAAGCTGAGAAATTTTTAAATATATAGGAGACATTTGTATACTTGGGGGCTTAACTTGTGGGTAACTAGGCAGTATAATATCAATCATATACTTTCTCCAGGGGGAAAACAACAACAACAACAACAACAACAACAAAATTTTAAAAAACCAAACAAACAAACAAACAAAAAAAACAACCCTCCCAGCTAGAATGTGTTATTTTAATAAGAGATTGGTGAAGTAGTTATATATTCTGGTAACCTGCATCCTAGAAAAAACATGGGGTAAGGACCCCATGGCTCACTATATAGATTTCACTTAGTCTTTGCATATACAGCTGCATATTTCATCACTGTCTTCCATAGCACAGTTTCTCTAAACAACAATGACAGCTCCAAGCTTCTACAGGAAAATCTAGAAGAGGTGTTTCCCAGCTGTGTGGAAAATGGCCTAGTGCAATAAAATAATCTGTAATTCAATGTGTGTTTCACCTCTACACTTTGTGGAACTTGATGCTTTAAGATTCTAACATCTCAGGGGTTTTGCAGCTGAATTAGATTGTTAGCCTCTCTATCCCTCCTCAGGTGGTTGTGACTTTCAAAACTCCCTTAGTGGAGAACATCACTTCACTCTATATTTTGAAAAATGTATGAAAATCTTTCACCAACTAGTATTTGTTGTCTGGTTCTTTTTGTCATGGTAACTTAACCCAAAATATTATTTTTGCACTTATTTTAGTGAATATTTAGAAGGGAGAGAAAATAAATTTGTATAAATTGTTCAACATTAAGTGAAAATTCTAAGTTTTCAAAATATGCTGTTGGTTTTTCTTTTTTACTATAAAATGATTTAAAAGAAGAAAATAAAAAAATACATATTATGAGTTGAAATGTGTCCCCTCAAAAGACATATGTGACTCACATGAAAATAGGGTCTTTGAAGATGGTATTAGTTAAAATGATGCCAAACTAGATTTGGTGGGTATTAATCCAAGGTTACTGGTGTCCTTGTAAGTAGAGAAAATAACTATAGGAATATAGACACAGGAGAGAACACCATGTGATAACTGAGGTAGAGACTGAAGCCCAAGGATTTCTAGTAAACCCTCAGTAGCTGGAAAGAAGCATGGAAGGATTGTCCCTTATAGATTCCTGACTCTTGCCTCCAGAACTGTGAAACAATTAATTTCTGTTGTTGGAAGCCATCCAATTTGTGGTACTTTGTTACAAAAGTGCTAGGAAATTAAGACAGTACAGGCATACCTTGTAGATATTGCAGTTTCAGTTTCAGACCACTGCAATAAACATATATTGCAATAAAATGTATTAGTCAGCCAAAGAGGTGCCTTTGGAAATATACCAATAATTTGTCGGTCTTTATAAAGGTTATTTATTTGGGGTAGAAGCTTACAGTTACCAGGCCACAAAGCATAAGTTTCTTCCTTCACCAAAGTCCACGTGTTGGAGCAAGACAGCTGCTGACGTTTGCTAGGGTTCAGGCTTCTGGGTTCCTCTATTCCCAGGGCTGCGTTTCTCTCTAGGCTTAGCTTCTGTTTCCTCCACAAGTTCAGCTGTAGATCATGAAGCTCTATACGCTTTGCATCTCTCCACAAGACCAGCTGTAGACTATCAGGCAAACGGCTCACTGGTCTTCTCCTGGGGCACTTCTCTCCAACATCAGAACTACTTCTCGGGCCAGCTCGATAGCCCAGTGGATAGGGCGCCGACATACCACATGGAAGGCCCCGGGTTCGGTTCCCGGGGACCTCTCCTAGCGGGCAGACCGCCTTGAGAATGGTAAGCCGCCATGGGCGGGCCGGAGCCGCCATGGGCAGGGCAAGAAACTGCCATGGACATGGCAAGAGCCGCCACGGGCAGGGCAGGTCGCCCGCGGATGGAGCGCAGCCAGCCACCCGCAAACTGAAAGCCGGCCGTGAACGGATGCAGAGACCGCCCACAAGCGGGGAAAGCCGCACCTGTGCAGTGACCACTCTTGGCGTGTCGCCGCAGCGGGGGGAAGGGGAGATATGTAATAAAAATAAATAAATCTTAAAAAAAAAAAACAAAAAAACA
>PVKH010000371.1:0-18520 GCA_004027955.1 Chaetophractus vellerosus
TCCCTCATCTGCTGTGTTTGCTCATCGTTTTTTCTGCTCATTGTCTGCTCATTGATTTTGCTCGTTGTCTGTCTGTTTTTTCTTTAGGAGGCACTGGGAACTAAACCTGGGACCTCCTGTGTAGGAGGCAGGCACTCAACCACTTGAGCCACATTCACTCCCTGCTCATTTGTTTTTGCTTGTTGTTTGCTTGTTGTTTTTGCTCAATGTCTGCTTGTTGTTTGTTTGTCTTCTTTAGGAGGCACTGGGAACCGAACCCGGAATCGCCCATGTGGGAGGTGGGCGCTCAACTGCTTGAGCCACATCCACTCCCCCTCCTATCACTTTTTTTTTCTCCTATCACTTTTAAGTAGCTTTTTGCTTGATTCAATGCTTACCCTGTTATTGCAATCCATTGTTTTCTGGAGCTTTAATAAAGTTGTTTCTGGCAGTTCTTGCTGGTTGTTCAGTGGGGATCAGTGCCCCAAAGCATCTTACTCCACAATCTTGATTGATGTAGGGTTAATTTTATCTTTAGATTTAGTACACTTTTGCCTGGGTGGTTCCAATATGCAATTTAGTCTGGTGATAATAACACAAATTCACTTCCCTCAAATATGTTTAATCTTCACTATATCCCTAGCACTGTGCAAAGTTAGGTCCTTAGAAAGTTGAGGTCTTAGAACTAATGAATGATTTTGATTCCAGGTCTACTTGAATTATAAAAAACTGTGTTCTTAATTACCATGCAGGGCTCTACAGATTGCCTGTATCAGTGTCATCTGGAATGCTTATCAAATGCAGAATTTCTGGGAAGTTCCCTAGACTTTCTGCTATATCACAATCTTTGGGCGTGGGGCCCAGGAATTGTTCATTTTATAGGCTCTCAGTTAATTCATGTATGCTAAAGTTTGGGTAGCATTGGTCTAGGATTATACTGCACCCATGTTGCACTGACTCCTTTGTAATTTGAAATTCTGGTTGCCCTAGGGGAGAAGCCTATAGGTAAACCCATTGCCAGCACCACTCTAAGGACTTCCTTTTGACCTCCTCAAAAACAACTGCATTGTTGATTGGTGATCAATATACTCCAGTCGCTACCTCAACCTAAGTTGAGCCTCGCTCAAATGGCAGGCAGAGCACACAGTGTCGAGGGAGTAGACATCCCAATTGTTAATCTTAAAAAATGTAGGTCAGATATTTCCTCTTGCTTCCTATCTTGAGTTTTGTTAAAACAAAACTATTTTTGTCTATGGAAACAAGTATGTATGCCATCTGTCTCCTTTCAGATATCAAAGATCTGTTTTGTTTTTCATTCAGCAACAAATATTTCTTTTGCCCCTCCGTATTATATTTGTTCAGCCTCATCTCTCCCTCCACACCAGTGTTAGCTGATCAGATTCAATGTATATACTAATATAATAATCTATTCTTTGTGCTTCATTTTATTCCTAATTTAGGATAAAAGAATTTTATCTTGTAATATTTAGTGATACTCTGGACTCTTTAACTCTCCAGAAATGTATTCCTTTGGAAATGTAAAAATAATGCATATTTGTATCTTTGCTGTTCCTTAAGTTTATTTATTATCAGTAAGTACATTAGATATGACATGATATTAGAGGCATGCTAGAATGGATGGTTTAACTAAAACGAGCTACTTATTTTGCTTGTCTCCATTAATATTATTTTGGCTACATAGGTTTAACACGTTTGAAAAATAAAGAATATGTGCTAGTTAAATTATCTTATATTTCATAGCAAAAAGGAAGTAAAACTAATGTTGTTCTAATGTTACCAATGAAAAAGAGAAATCATTGAATAATTGGGGAAAACCAAAAATGATTTAGATAGTAATGACTATTTAGATATGGGAAGCCAGATATTACCTATTTAAAAATCAATATAAACTGCCATTTCGAAATACTGTGTTTGCCATGATTAAGTTGCATCCAGGGTTTGATATGCATTGCCTTTACTGCTCTCATTATTTTTTGTAGTTTATTGATCTCATATTTTCTAAGAAGCATCTTGGGACCATAGAACACAATGCATTAGGATGCATAATTCATTACGTTAAACCGTGTATGTCATTGACCTGGCTTTCTTTCTTTAGGGTGCTCCCGAAGTACATCAGGACCCAGTTTAGCTAGCAGCAGTTTGAGATACAGGATTAGCATATTGTTTCTTGGGGAATGCCCTTGAATGTGCTTGAGTAGCTGTCTTGTGTGAGGTGTGAGTAGAATTGCTGAGAGCAAGAGAGGAAACATGTTCCAGGCACCATGCCATAATCCTGTGTGGCTGTGCCTAGTTTGGAATCTCAGGAAAGCTCCTCAAGAAATGTCAGGATCCTTGTTGAGTGATTAATGCACAGACAGTGCAGGACCAGTGTTGCACCTGGGCATTCACAGCTCACTCACACACATTACAGCACACCTGTGCAGAATTCTAAAGAGGGCCCCTGTGGTGGCAGGTAAGCATCTCACCTTCACTTCTGAGGCTCTGAAGTTACTGCTGAGAAATGATGGAGAGCTTCAAACTCTTCTTTGCTACTACTTGAAATGTTACCATATACCCTAAGGGGTTTAGTACGTACATTTTCTGGGAGATACTGAAGATGGAAATGAATACACGGCTGGCTGGTATAACTAAACTAAAAATGTGGCCAGAAAAAGAAAGAGAAATCAACCTTCGTGTGGACCAAACATGAGACACATAGCAGTATGATTTTTTATTAATTTCACATGCCAGAAAATAGTCACTTACTAAGATAGATGAACTAGAATGTTTCCATTTGGCAAAATGCTTGGAGGTGGAGAAAAAAATTAATCAATCAAATGCCAACATTAGTAAAATGAGGAGAAATAAGAAGCTATAAGCATATCACAATTTCATGTGAATTGTCATTTGTCTTTTGAGCAGCAGTATGTAATGGCTGTCACTGCTTTTTATTACTTGAGAACCAGAGTTATTTTCAAACTCTGATCACTTATTGTTGAATACATCTGTGCAGGAGTCCAAGATCCAGTGTCATAAATAAGAGGCTAGTTTATTTATGATATTTGTGTCAGCCACAAGATGCTTGGAGGAATATCACTTTTACTTATAGAAAACCAAAATAGACGTAGCAGGATCTACTCACATGCCTCAAAGGCATCTTAAGGCAAAAGGTGAAGCTTAAGTTTTCCTTGACCAAATGAGGAACAGGCATAATGACAAAACTTCAAACCCTACATTGTCTTCGTTTAATCTTGTGGATCTATGATTTTGAGAAAATCTCATGTTCAAAAAGAGAAGGATGATTAGGTATAGATAGTAATATAGTTTCCTCTGATGATACTCTGAAAATGGATTCTTAAGAGCAGATCCTGTTAAGCTCTTTTCATGTTGCTAGGAGCAATTGTTACCATAGGAACAATGGTACTAGGAGGCACCACTTACACACATATAATGCATAACCTGGAAAGTAATTTAATTAAAATAACTTTAAAATTACGTACTGTTGTCATTTGCAGTGTGTGTGTGCAGGCATGTGTGTGTGTGTTTGTGTGTGTGTGGTAAAACGAATAAAGCCCTCTTTTAGGCAAGCATATATAAATTTGTCCACTGGTAGCTTTCATCAGTTTAAGTCCTCACATACTTAGCTACATTCAAGTTTTCTTTTTCTTTGGCAAATACCAAAAAAGGCTTTCGTATTCTCTGAGCCCAACTGTTACTTTTATTGGGAACGTTGAGTCACAGCGGTTGTGGGCGCTCATCCCTGATGGGGCTGCTACAAGCAAATAAGAAAATCAAAGAAAACATTGGGGCTGCTGCAGATTTGAGTTGTGCTTCAACCATGACCCAGTTGTTTTTATGTTGAGGATTATTTTGAAAACACAAAATCAGAACAAGTAAGTAGCCATCCTCAAATTCCTTCAAACATGCCTTTTCTGTTTTTTCATTAAAAATCATATACTCTGACCAAACTGAAGAGAGTTTGGCTCAAGCCACTTCGAGAAAATGCTCCCCAATTATAACTCTGACAATAGTTAATAGACCATATGATACAGATATTGACTATAGGCCTGTGGCTTTTCTGTTCAAAGACTATGCTAGCTCAGGTTATAGATCTCTCTAACACCAACAGATAGAAGCCTGAATTTGGTACTTAAAGAGTTAACATATTGCTAAAAAACAAATTGAGGTAAGCCTTCTCATGTCCTGGTTATGAATTTGTGCAATGCTCGTGGACTTCCTGAAATATTGTAAGTAGAAATTTTTAGCGTTGGGGATGATAAAGCATAACACACTTGATCGCAATAGGCTTCTGCTAATGTCATCCATCATCACCTTCTTGGCCTACCATTCCCTCCAAAATTAGTTCATTAATTTTACTATAGATCAAATTAGTTTTGAATTTCTATCAATAAAGCCTGCCATCTATTACTGCAGCTATGAAATACCCTGACAGGATATTAAACATAGTTCCCCTAAATCCTTAAAGCAGAGAGGAAAGGCTGAGTCGATATCACCTGTTAACAAAGATTATGCATCCGAACGACACACATAAAGGACTGCATATGTGATAGAAGGACAGAGATGTTGGTCCCAGGACACAAGCCCACGCCCTGTCCTTTGGGAGGCTGCCTCAGCCTGAGGGCATGGCTTCCTGGTCTCTTCAGCTCACAATAAGTTGTGGGAAAGGGGATTCTTTCTGCCTGTCCAAGGACCCTTTCTAAGAGGCGCAGGTGGCACAACTCTCACTTACAGACAACTGAGCTGAACAGCACAAGGAGCTGGTCTTTTAAACCTGACTCTTCACCTGGGTCAGCACTGGGAGGGCCTCTCAACCCTCTTCACACTCTGGCATATTTTGTTTCAGAGAATCTTGTTTCCCAAGGAATGAGCCACAGAATTTCCAATAAGATTCCATTATAAACCAGCAATAACTGTTTCACATTTTCAGGATAGAAATAGGATTGCATCCACCTGTACCACCAAAATTAACAACCGTCTCATCCCACTTATCTACAGCTTGAAGGCACTTTCTAAATTTTGTGTCATATCAGTATTCTCCATCATATTTTGGATTTGCTACCCTTGCCCTGGACAATTTGTTCTCTCTATAGGCAGCACAGAAAGGCCAAGAATGTTGATATCAGCAGTCCTCTAAGCCTTAATTTCCATATATGGAAAAGGAACGTAGCCTTATTCCATACTACTGAAGTATTAATGAGATTTAAAATAGATAATGCATATGAAGGCACATAGCACATCATCTAGAATATTGTAAGCCTTGAATAAATGGTAGCTTCTACCGTTACATTAACTACAGGACTGGTTAAGGAGGAAATCAGGTTTATATCCCTAATTGCACTCATTTTTACTTGGGCTTATTTAAAAATGCACTTCTCGTTGTGACTGTCATCCATGGATCTCTTGTTTTGAAACCTAAAATTAATTCAAGTTCCACGTGGGTGATTTTCAAAGTTGTAAAAAGGAGATGCCCATAGGACCACAAATATATTGGTAAGAAATGCTGTAATTGAAGACAATGAGAATATTTGTTTGTCATAATTCAAGTAGTGCAATGTAGAGAAATCATAAAGTCAGAGAAACCAGAAATGAAAGAAAGCCTAATTAGTCATCAATCCAGCTTTGCCCATTTTCTTCCTTTAAGGATTTTGTCCCGTCTTTGTTTCTAATGTCCTAAGTGACAAAGCTGTTCCTGTTTCCCTTGAAAAACTATTTCATTGTCAATAAATCTTTTGGTCAAAGATCTTTCCTGATACTCAGGTCAAATTTTCTGTTTCCATTTATTTCATTCTGATATTTTTAGTTATGACCCATAGTATCCCCAAGCTTTATAATTCTGCCTCTTGGGCTTCTGTATATTGGATGGCCAGCCTAGTCTTTTTTTTTTTTTTTAATTCTCATGATTTCCTAAAGATTTTCTCTCATTTATTTTTTCTCCTTTGATCAACACACTTAATTTTTATAATTGCTACTTTTCATTAATATAATGTTTTATAATTCCTACTTTTTGATCGATTGATTCAACAATTTAACTTTTTCCCTCATTTTGTTACACCTCATTTTACCTATTTTCCATAATTCTAAATCTTACTAACACCCTTTTAGAGCCTTATACATATGTACAAAATAAGGACTCTTGGACACAAACATACACACATGTTGCGGCATAGATAAAAAAGTTTCTTGGAAGTAGAAATCATGATGGGTTTGTCTCTTTGTGCTTGACATCACATAGCAGAGTATTTTGCACATAGTAGTTGCTGAATAAATATTTGTTAAAGTGAATTCTTTTCTGATATAGTAAGCTGAAATAAAAGCAGTAACTTTCCTGAGACTTGAAGACAAACTAGAAAACTGTACTAAATTCAAAAGAAAATAAAGAAAGAGTGTTTTAGAGAAACTTCTTATCTAAGAAATATTTTAACAAATAACAAGTGAGATCCAATTAAACTTGACATTTAGACTGCTGTGTAAAAACTAGTCATACGATTACAAACAATAAGACTACCTAAGTTCCCACATGGTCACCAGAAATATATCGTTGATTGTATCCTGAGGAAATATTTCTATAAGCAGTGCCATAAAGGTTACTCTTTTTTTGGTGTTTGTTTCTCCATTTCAATTACCCTATATTTTTTTCTTATTCTGTTTCTTACCTTCTTGGAACCATTTGTAAAATACACTATATATATATAGCCTTGCATTGGACTTCAGTGTAAATTTCAAATTCCTTTAGTTACCTTCCCATCTCAACTTCCAGATGAATAATTTAGACTTTTAAATAAGCCTAATTAATGAGTACTCCTATAAATTACTTTGTATGGATTTCATCTTTTTTACTTTCTGATAAGATCTTATATTTTCCTTTATATAATCCAATACCAAGGTAATTGTGCAAACATTTATTTAGTTGTTTCTCTGTTTTCAGCTATATTGTTGGCACCACAAAGGATAGCTGTCTTGTTTACTACTCTATCTCTAATGCCTTCCAATCTCTATACAGTAGTTCCAATCTTTTTGATGTCTAACATTTCATATTTGTTCACATTTAGTGAACAAATGAAAATATGAAAGAATAGAGGATAAAATTGTATTCTGATAAAAAGTTCATTGGCTTAAGCAACTAATGAATTAAATTATGCACATCTTCATTTTTATTTAGGAAAATATTCCTACATTCCTTGTATGGTTATGAATCACCTGGGAATATAAAAACAAACTTACCTTTGTTTCATCTATGTATAAAGAATTGCTAGTGATATTTCTCATGGTGCCCTTAACAGGGATATTGGTTGGATAGAATCTATTTGATTTCCTGCTGTGTCATTTCTCACCATTGGAACTCCATTCTTCTAATGGAGAATTACTCAGCAGGCAAATAGAAGCTGCTGGAGTAACTTAAATTGTACCTCAAGAAAGGAAAATGTGGACTTGGCATTAAGGGGGGGGGGGAGCCATGCTCTTTCTATAATAATACCAAAGGACCAATTAAGGCAAGGGTCACTCATTTTGGTTAACTATCAGAGCAGTTATTGGTGTCCAGAAGATGAAGAAACTGCTTGATAAAATTCTTTACATTGTAAATTTGGTAGAAGAGTTCTTTTTCAAATAGAAAATTTCCAGTCATAGGAATAAATATGTATAAGTTTGTAATTCTAGTGCTGTGACTTTTTGCATCTTAGTTCATTTTATTGATAATATCTATATTGTATTTAATAAATTAATCACTTTCTTTCTACATATTTTCTATGCCTGCATTGTATGTGGCTTCTGTGCAATGTGGATTTTTGGAAGTTCTTTTCTCAATATTTATTTCACCAATTTACTAGTCATTGTGTTCATACTCTACAGAACAATCTCCACACAAAAAAAGAAAGCAATACCTTGTCTGCTCATTTCTAGCCTTCCTCCAAATTCTTGGATGATAACAAATTCACTTAGTATTCTAGAATGTGTAGTGTACGTGCCAAATAATATATAATACATTATCCAGTTTTCTAAATCTATATGGCTTTGACTCATCTTCATTAAAATCTATTATAATTTTTATTATAGCTAACATTTTTATTAGAAACATGATTCAGTAAGCCTTATCAATTTTACCATACATTAAAATTTAAAGACCATAATCTCACATAACTCACCAAAAACATTTAAATTAATGCTTATTTGTATCTGGCTCTTTCAACATTTTTAAAGCAAAATCAATTTGTGTATGGCAAAAACTATTCAGCCATACATAGCATAAGTCATACAATAATTAATAATATTTAACATGCATCAGGTGCTACAATGTAAGAAAATTTACTCTTCACAGGAACAACCCAGTGAGGTGGACATCCTTATCAACAGCCCTAATTTGCACATGAGTAAGTAGGGGTACAAAGCATTTAAGTAACTTGTTCAACATCACACAGCCAATGAATGATTTAAACCCAAACATCAAAAAGATTGGAACTACTGTATAGAGATTGTCAAGAAAGTGCCAGGCACTTTCCCTACACTATTTCATTTATCTATCAGCACTTTGTATATGATAACATAAAGGTTTAAGGAAGCTAAATAACTTGCCGAGGACCTCACAGGAAGTATAAAAGAGCCAGAATTCAAACCAAGTTCTTTCTAATTCCAAGCCCATGACACCACTGCAACACTGGGCAGAGATGAGAACCGAAGTTCCTCCTGGTTCAAACAGACAATGATTTGAGCAGTCTGAAATGATAATTCCACAGAGACTTTCCCAGAAGCTGGTAGGAAATAGTGATAATAAAAAGAAGTATCCCTACTTCAGCAATTCTGCAAAATAAAAAAACTTTAAAATATGGCTTTATGGAGCGATGCGTCAGAAGAATGTTCATAGCCAGTTGAAATTCATCAGAGAATGATTTCTGAAGTTTTTTTTAGATCTGATATGGGTTATGAAAATAATTGTGATATGTGTCTGCAGAGTAAAGGAGATAGAAAAGCTCTTTGGGTGGCAGTAAATAGCATATATCTACTTTTTAAAAATTTAAATTTTTGTAAATATCTGTAATGTAAATATCATTTATGAAAATGAACCTTTACAACCATTACTACAAATTTCTATTTAAGCTACATACATTTATGTTTGTACCCTTTCACTACCCCTTAGTAATATCATACTTATTCTTAGCTATTCTCTTCTTTAGTCCCCAAGAAAGTGAAAAGAAAACACAGGCCTTCAGCAAATATACTTTTAGTCTTCCTCATTGGAGATTTCTGTGAAAATTAAAAGACAAAGAATGGAGTGAAGGTATAAAAGAAAGAAGTAGAGGAGCCTAGTTTCTCCTAGATCCACTCTGATTTTTCTTATATCTTTGTAAGTCCTAAAAGTTGAGAAAAAGAGCCTACTATAAATCTTATATTAATGATTATAACATAAGTTTAGACAATTTTAGCCTTTGCTAGATTAAATCACATTTACGGACCTTAAATTGTAAAGGTTGTCAACTAATCACTGTTTCTTAAAATGTACAGTTCAATGTCATATGGAAGTACCTGTAATATTTAAATGGAACAGTCCCATCACTGGAATGGATACAAAAGGAGCAGTTACATTTAATGAGTTCATGAAAGTCTATGAGATTATCCACAGGAAGGAAAATGAAGTATGAACCAGGAGAATTTTAATGTTTTAGTATTTGTAAGTCCAGATGAGGGTCAAACTTAAAATCTTTCAAGGATATGTATGGGAATCCTTATTTGGTGAAGTAACAATGTATTTGGTACAAGCTCATAATTAGTTTGAAATGGGAACTTTTGATGCCACATCTGGAGAAGAGAATAATATAAGCCACTACAGGTAGTAATTACTGAAGGTAATTGTAATGCAGGTTGAGTGGTAAACATTAATGAAAAAAAAAGATTTCTAAGCAAATAAAATCTCACACATCAAAAAGACAAAAAGTTTCTGATAAATGGTTCATTTAGGCATGCAGTGCTGTGTGGGCAAAATTGGATTGCAATCATAGCCATTTCAAAAAATGAAAACATTAGGAGAAAAGAAAATTGGACAGAAATGGCATGGAAATTACAGCCTTTGATCTATTCTGAAGAACCTTTTTTTGAAGCATCATCATGAGTGGGCAGCAAACTCCTTCCAATCTCCTGTTAAAACCTTTTTGAAAGTCTGGAGACTGTGAGATAGAAGTAATCAATTTGGGACAGACAATGGGAATATTTCTCAGTGATAATCTTTTTTTCTGTAAAGCTGTACAAAATTAATTCCACAGTTAAATTGCTGTCTGATTTTACAATTGACACTTAATTTCAGAGAAAGTCCTTCCTGAATCATCCTTGACCTGTCCAACTAAAGATCAGCTAATAGGGACACACATCAGGGAAATTAATAGAGAGATGACACAATCCCACAAAAATAAAGAGTATTTTAATCTTCCTGGTTGTATATTGTAGAGAATATCATGTGTCCAAAATCTTTCTGTGAATAATAATGCACACTTGGGACATAAGCGGTCACTATTCTATGGAAATAGTTCTTTGGCTATTATACATGATGTACTTAGTTTTCAAAGGCATGTGATGCTAGGCCTGTGTTTGCAAAAACTTAAATTAATTCCTACAGCTTTGAAACAATAATGATCATAGACTTGTTCATTCACTATTGAAATGTCAGTAATTTAATTCTAAAACATTAATATTTGAAATTACCCATTGGCTTCCTTTATTAAATACTGGTAATTAGTCATTTTCAAAGGTTTTTTGACCTACTTTGTAAAATCAAGGTTTTAAATTAGTTTCCCAATAATTTTTTAAATTAGTTCCTGTACATAAAATTATTTTAGGCTATTATCTTCGGAAGAATGTTACATCCTGATGTTAAAAATGAGAAACTGGCAAACAAGTATAAGAACACTACTTTACATTTCAGTAAATAGTAGCTTTATTCTTCTGAGAGGGCTATTTAAATCAGATTTGCAATGCCTGAAGCTAAATCTCAGTTTATTTTCTTATTTTATTTTACTTGACTATATTCTGTTTTCATTAACATTTTCTATTTGACCTTTTGAGTTATAGGCTCCTTCTAACCTAAAAAGTTTATTATTATGAAAGAAGAATATGCCTGTTGGTTTTAATTCTTTGAAAGTGAATACTGGTTTAATTGCTTTGTGAAAGCATTACTTAAAAGATGGTGATCTGAAATTTCAAATGAAATGACTAAAACATGGTTATCTTCTGTCAAAGATTTCAAATTCAACTGTGGATAAAATAGTTCTTACTGAGATTTGTTAATCCATATATAATTACTCATTTGTTTCACACATCTTGTAACACATTAGGCAGTAATGGTGACTTTTTTACTAAATTCTCTCTAATAAAGTTAAGTAGCATAAAATAGTTTTCTAAATAGCCTTTTTCTTGTGTATTGCAACATATAACAGAATTTTTTAACTTGAAAGAGATGACAATCTTTGCCCTGGTCTGTGACGAGCCCACAGTCTAATAAAAAAGACCATACATGTGGCTTAAGCATCACTACCTCAGGGACAGCTAAACCAATTAGGGTATAGCCTGTTGTATGTGCTCATAGACGACTGAAGTTCCCCTGTTAAAATATGCCACAACCTTATGGCAATTACCTTTTTCAAATCTGTCTGAGGGCCTATTCTTTCTCTTCTGTTCACCATAGTAGCTTCAGTGTCTAGCACCATTCCTGGCATATAGCAGCTTTTTTATAAATACTTCTTGCATAAATGAATGAATGTGAGCAAATTAATGAATAAATTATAAGTAACGAAAGGATGTTCTCCTATTTAATCTAGGTAATACAATTCTGGGGAAGTTAAAACTGAACTAAGACTTGAGGGAACATCCCAGTGAACATGGTGAGGGAGGGCAGTCAAGACAAGACACAACATATGCAAAACTACAGAGGCCAGAAAGAGCATAAAGCAAGTGAGAGCAGATACAAGGAATCTGGAATGGCCAGAACATCTGTAGGAGTTGTGAAACAATAGAGACACTGAATATTTGTCAAGATATTTTGTATCTTGATCTAATGCTCTGTTCTGTTTCAAGTAAGAATCTGTTCCTTGCTTAGGAGTATTTTTTTCCCCAGGAAAGAAGAGAAACAGTCAGAAGTCAATGGCATTTTTGTGTCTGATAAGCATTTAAACACATTGAAGAAATGGGCTAAGTAACTAGGAAAGGACCATAAAGGAGAACACATATTTCTGAGGACAGGAAAGAGTAAGGGAGATTTCTTGAGATAGATAAGAGGGGGGTAGGTTTTCAGTACCTTAGGGAGATGTTAATACCTCAGAAGGAATAACTGTGCCACAGAGCTGAGGCTGTCAGCTTCACAAAAGGTTGCTATGCCCCAAGCGTAGAGTGGAGGAAAGAGAGCCAGTGGGGTGAGAGACCCATTGAAGAGGTAATACTGGCTCAGACATTGGACATCTCAGTGGTGACTAGTGTAGGCAGATGAATTATGACCACAAGTTCTTCCATTACTCTTTGGCATTCTATAAATCCCTGGGACTTTGGAACAACCTTGAGGTAATGAAGTTCCATATTTACTAAGATCGACTGTCCCACAGGCTGGGAAAAAAGGAAACTTGGAGTAAATTTTAAATAGATTTAAGAAAGTAAAGGAAATATTTCTTGTCATTTGAAGTTGATATTTCAAATTTATAATTACTAGGTAATCTAGAGAATTAAGTTGGAGTCACTTCCTTGAAAGGAATCATTTCTCAATCTAAAAAAGTTATACTTGATCCCAAAGAAAGCCAGCCATTGAAGCTTTTTAAGCAGGGGAATTATAGGCTTAGATAGAAACTACATAAGCATCATCCTGATGGCAATAAGAATGGATTGGATAACAGTAAGACTAGAGGGGAGTTGACAGGTGTGAGCAATAATGCAGTCAAAAGATGATGAGCTTCACCTAACATTATGAGAATAGAAAGGAGCCAGTGGTTTGGGAGATATTTAGGATATATAATCAGTAGGATTTCTTGCCTGATTGGATGTGTGTGGCAAAGGAAAAAGAGGAATCTCAGATGACTTTCAGGTTTCTAGCTGGAATAGCTGGGGGGTAAAGTAGTACAATATTGCCATTTATCCAAAAAGTGTATAGGGATGTGTGCTACTGAGAGAAGAAAGAAAATGATCTGGAGGGAATTGGGGCTCATTAGTGAAGTTGAAGTTCCACACATAGATGTAGGAGACATAGCCTAGCAATGTATATAGAGTAAAAGGGCTGAGAAAGGATCTTTGTGTACTCAGGAAGAAAAGTCTTATAGAAGACTGAGAAAGAATAAGCAGAAACCTAGGGAAAAAAAAAAAAAAAACAGTGGAGAATCATACCATAGAAGAAATTGCAGGAAGGAGAGAGATGTAATCTGTGTCAGATACTACTGAAAGGAAAGCAAATATAATAAAATTTTGGAAACTTTAACAAAAGACAAACTTAGGAAGTAAAATATATTTTGGAAAATTTGGATAATGAGATCTTAGATGATTTACAAGAAAGATTTTTTTGATACGAAAGAGAGAAGTGGAAGCCAGACTTCAGAGTCAAGAAGAGAATTCTAGGTGAAGAAGTCGAGATAATGAACATGGAGGAGTTTTTGAAATTCGATAGGGAAGGACTCTGAATGAGTTTAGGATCAAGGAAGTAGAGTGATCTTGTTTTTGTGTCTTAATGGGGGAGACAGAAAGGAATGAAATGCAGACATACCTCTTCTATTGACATGGAAGGGAAGGAAGTTAGCATCTTTATGAAGACAAAATCATTTTACCTCTATGTAGGACAGAAAGACATAGATGGAAAGTACAAAAGATGAAGGAAATTATTGCTTTCTTGCCTCAAGTTTCTCTATGAAAGAGGAATTGTCTGCAAAGGAGGGCACAGTTTGGGAGACTGAAGGATTAGAAATGAGCATAGTAAATGTTTGAACAGAAGTGGGATGGAAAATAAATGGAAAAATTACATAGAAGTGTTTGCTAAAGACAAAGCTTTCCTTTTGGGCCTAACCAACAGAAGTTAATTTATTGATGGTGGTTTATTAAAAACAAAAAGGGGGGGGGGGGATTAAACTTTAGCCTAGCAAAAAACTTAGGTTTTTTCATCCAGCTTTATCTTCCTCATTTATATACAAGGTACTCAAGTCCTGAAAAGTAAAGTAACTTACCCAGAGCTGGGGAGTGACATCATGTACTCGAGTCCATACATTGCCATAGCAGAATTCATTAGCTTCACGTGCTTCTTGACACATGGTCATTATCTAAGGAAGAAAACGTTATCAGAAGCCTATTTTGTAAAATCAGCAGAGCTCACAGGACCTAACAGCCACATGTACAAGATTATAAATTCTTCATTTTCCTTGAATCTTTATATCCTGTAGACTTTTTTCTTGTGGCTACACACACACCCAGCTGTGAAGTATCTATATCATATTGGTGAAATATCCTGACTTATTCCCCCCCCCAAAAAAAAACAGTGACATACTTCAATAAACAGATTCTTGGGAATTTTTTTACTCTAATAATTGTTGTGCATTTAACAAATACAAAATAATTCCAAGAGCAGATTATTTACTGCAGGAAGGATATGATATCACCTGCCTTTTTTTTTTTTTTTTTTAACACTCAGGCTATTTTTGTTTGTTTGTGAGCAATTCTGCCTCAAACTGTGTGTTGGGCAAGAACTTCCTCATCTAATATCTAGAATGATATTGATGTCCCAAACTGACTTGCAGGTAATTTGTTTTGTTTTGTTATTGCAGGGATTCTAAGATGTGTTTCCTCATCCCTAGGATTTGCTATGGATACTTTTGATGCAATCTATTTTTTTCACCTTCTAAAGGTAAAAAAAAGATGTTTCAGAGTTTAGGCAAGTAAAATATCACTTTTTAAGTATATGAAGCTTTAAAAAGTATCAGATTCCATATCACATAGATCAAATTTAGAAAGACTAAGAGTATTCCAAGTAATCAAAATAGCAGAATCCACAAAAAGTTTTCTTTTCTTTTTTTTTTTTTTCCTCCAAATTTTTATTACACAAAAGAAAGGGACTCAGTCTTTCTTGGCAGCCGCTTTCCTCATGGCAGCCAGGACGTTGCTCAGCTCCTCTCTATTCTTGGCACGGATGTGTGTCCCCACCCTTTTCTCGATGAACCTGAGGGGCCGCTTGTCCTTGGAGACCTTGAGCAGCTCCATGGCGCGCCGCTCTTACGAAGCGAAGCCGCACACCTCTCGGATCATGTCCCACACGAACTTGGTGTGCTTGTTGAGGCGCCCGCGGCGGCGGCTGTGCCTCGGCTTGCTCACGTTCTTGGTCACCTTATGGCCCTTGTTGAGGCCCACGGCCATGGGGTAGCGCAGAGCCATGGCTGCTGCCCCTTCAATCCACAAAAAGTTTTCATGTGGGAAAGAGGAGATTTGGTGGATCAATTTCATGTGATTATTATTTATAAAAGAATTCCATTCTTTTAAATATCCGAAGAAGCACTTAGCTCCACTCAGGCTTACTTGGCCTCCTCGTTTATATACAAGGAACTCAAAATCTGAAATTCACCTTATTTGAACAATGAGCCACAAGCACCTGCTTTCCGAGTCTCTATCAATAGCCCAACACAGAACATGAATTATGGTGAGGTAAATTGAAAAAGAAGCCTCACCTGGGAGGGGTGGGGGTAGATTCTGGCCTAGGACCTAGGAATTAGGGAAATTATTTAATTTCCCAGGTTCCTCAGTTTTTGTCATCTGGAGAACAGAAACTTTAAAACCAGATAGTACTTATGATCCATATAATCAATAAGATCCCCAATTAGCCCAAATTTACCTAGTTTCAAGTTTAACAATAACATATGCCTCTGGCTAATTTTACCAGAAATTATGAGGGGGAGGGGGATGATGATCCATTGAACATGCTAAAAAATTCTGTTTTGTTTCAGTCTAAAAGAAAAATTGGGCTACAATTTTTTTTATGACTTATAAGCTACTGTAATGCAATCTATGTTATAGAATGACTGCGATTAAAAACTCAATTGATGAACAATAGGAACACATTAAATATGACTAGAAAAAAATAATCATAATCAAAGAAGAGATAAAAGTTTTTATATACAAAGTATCCTATCATAGGAAAAGGCTGATTCAACTGTGTGGCAGTGGTAATCCTTCTTATACTGAAATGGTGTTATTTAAATGTTTTTACTTTGTTAGGTGGACTTCCCAGATGATAATCTCTCTGGTATGAAAAATCATTCAATGGCCATCACCATTTCTTGGGAAAGTTGAAAGTTTGGAAGTCTTTACTTAAAATGAATCATTTTAACGGTGCTTTTTCTCTCCCATGTATTCAATTAGACATTTGAAGTCCAGAAATGAAATCAGGTTGAATATTGATCAATTAAATATAAAATATATACCACCTGGAAATCACTGTTGCTAATAATATTATCTCTATGTTATGATCAGGGGCACTGATGGGCCAAAATGGTTAAAGAACTTACCAAAACTAAGCAGATTTTAATTAGCAAATCTGAGAACTGAGCCCCTGGCTTTATAAATTTCAAGTCCAGTGACGGCCTCACTGTATCACATAGTCTTCAATTACCTCCTACTAAGAATTTGTATGAAACTAGGCTGAGATTTATGAACTTTTGTTAACATTAAACTGAGTTCATGGTTAAATTTCTAGGATGTAAATCAGAGGTAAATTTATTCAGAGTATGTCATGGAGCCACTGAGGAAATCAGATTTGATAAGTCACTGAAAAACTATTATTTTTGAATAGTTAATTGCTGCCCTGAAATAATAGTTAACACTTCTTGACTGCTTAGCACTTTATTCTGAGAACATAACAGATAGGAATTTATTTAATCCTTAAAACAACTCTATGGCATATGTACTTTATTTTCCCTGTGTTATAAATGAGCAGACTGGGGGACTGAGAAGTACCTTGACATGACTGCATGGCTAGTAAGTTTTGGAGTAGGCTATGAAGCTAAGCAGCCTGACTCCAAGGTCCATGGTCCAAACCCCCCCAGATAAAAGTAAGGAAAAAATAAGATCAGAACATTTTATCCAGTGACTATTAAATAATAGAACATGATGGGACACAATTAGGAAAAACCCTGTAGAATGAAGCATCAAAAAAATATTGGTGTTGGGGCATTTGATACCTAACCTGAACCATATAGTGACAATGGGGAGGTAACTTGAAAGAGCTCAAGAAAGGGACACTGAAGTCATATTTCTTCATAGTTTCACCCAGGAATGTGGGAAGATAAGTTCACAAGAAAAAGCATATGGACTTGAGCCCTTGGAATCAAAATGCCTACCAAGGTTTAGGGAGAAATTGCTGCTTCTGTGCCACTGAAGGCATGTTGTACCACTTGGAAGTACTCATTACTGAATACATCTACCAAGAAACTTACAAAAGAGACAGGAAATTATTTCTCCTCCCACATAAAAGAGCCATTTGGCCATGGAACTACCATTCCTTTCCTCTGAGTGCTTTATAATCAGGATCTGATGAGCAACAAAAAGTAAAGATAAATATTGGGCTAAGCTCATGAGTCAAATGTAGAAATTGAATGTATACCAACACCAAATTAATGGGAAAATGAAATTACGCTATTTAAAATATTTGATATCGGGGCCGGCTGGATAGCCCAGTGGATAGGGCATCGGCATACCACATGGGAGGCCCCGGGTTCGGTTCCCGGGGACCTCTCCTAGCGGGCAGACCGCCTTGAGAATGGCAAGCCGCCATGGGCGGGCCAGAGCCTCTGTGGGCAGGGCAAAAAGCTGCCACGGACAGGGCAAAAGCCGCCACGGGCAGGGCAGGTCGCCCGCGAATGGAGCACAGCCAGCCACCCACAAACTGAAAGCCGGCCGTGAATGGATGCAGAAGCCGCCCACAAGCGGGAAAGCCGCGCCTGCGCAGTGACCAGTCTCGGCCTGTCGCCGCAGCGGAGGGGAGGGGAGATATGTAATAAAATAAATAAATTTTTAAAAAATAATAAATAAAATAAAATAAAATATTTGATATCTTGCTGAAGGACACACTGAAGAACTTATATTCATTCCCATGGAGGACCAAGCAAATATAAAAGTGATGAAAACAAAGTAGAAGATTTTAAATTGAATATAGAAAGAATCCCTTTACCAAACAGAAAATAAAATATTAGAATGGGCTACCAAGAGGAATTATATAGCCTCTGTCTCAGAATATCAGAAGAAACTGCTGTTCACCCTTATTAATTAAAACTTCAGATATCTGAAGGTAAGGCTTCCCTAGAATCCCACTGTTTAATATCAATATCCATACTCAGTTATAATCATTGCCTCTAAGGCATCAACAATCCAAATATACTTGAATTCCTTTGTTGACATTTTATTCTTTTAAAATAGAGTAAAACTTTCTTTTCACCTAGATATCAAATCAACCGTATGCATTTTGTTTAATATCCATGAATAATTCAGTAGTGTCCTAGATTCACAGGGTGACGTCTCTAAATAATACAAAATA
>PVKH010000371.1:18620-39617 GCA_004027955.1 Chaetophractus vellerosus
CCCTGCCCGTGGCGGCTTTTGCCTGTCCGTGGCAGCTTTTTGCCCTGCCCACGGCGGCTCCGGCCCGCCCATGGCGGCTTGCCATTCTCAAGGCGGTCTGCCCGCTAGGAGAGGTCCCCGGGAACCGAACCCAGGGCCTCCCATGTGGTTTCCCAGCGAGCTCTTTATCCACTGAGCTATCTAGCCGGGCCCTAATACAAAATATTTTTTAAATGCACTTTATACATCAGGAAAGACAGACTATTGGGGACGATTCCATTAATATGCTCCTTTGCACAACTAGAATATATAGTTAGCTTCTAAAGAAGGGCATTTAAATTGGAGAATAAGCTTTTTTTTCTGGCGAAGTTCTAGTGATGACTCTGTTTCAGAATAACAAAAGCAAAATGGCATTCTTCTGTTACATTCAGATTCCTTCCACATACTCTCTTTTCACAGAGTAGAACTTGTTGAACACTTTTAAGTAACTAACATTGCATGGGCATTTGATGACAATTATATCACTTTTGTGGATGATTTGGTTGCCTAATCAGCCATTGTTATGTATCTGCACAGATCACTGAATCATATAATCAGTCTCTATCCAATCTTTCTAGAAAGACTTCATATTAAAATTTATTATAGTCTGACATTTGGTCATTATACACCTACCACGTGTCAAGTACTGTGTGCCAAGTGTTTTATGTGCATGACTTCTTAGTAAAAACAACTTTGGGCAGGATGGATGCTATTATTACTCTGTCTTAATTTCCTAGGGCTACCAGAACAAAATGCCCCAAAGTAGGTGCCTTAAAACAACAGAAATTTAATGTCTCACTGCTCCAGAGGCTAGAATGCCAAACTCTAGTTGGGCCATGCTTCCTTTGATGTCTGCAGGGAAGTATTTTCTCCATGTCTTTGCCCTTGCCAGCAATGGCTTGCCAGAAATCCATGGTGTTCTCCCTTTTGTCAGAGTGCCTGTGTCCACATCTCTTTCTCTTATAAGGACATCAGTCATATTGATTAAAAGCCCACTTACTCCAGTATAAGCTCATTTTAACTTGCCTAATTCCACCTGTAAGGAACCTATTTCCAAATAAATCCACACTCTGAGGTATTAGGGATTCGGACATCAAATTATCTTTCTTGGGGACACAATTCAATCCAAAACATACCCCTGTACAGATGACAAAACCAAGACTCAAAAGGGTCTCACAGAACTAAGTAGGAGAACAAGGACGCTAACCTAGTTAAATCTATGCGACTAGGAAACCTGTGATCAATGTACAAGGTCATGTAGACTCATTGCTTTCAGGAGCTCTTTTTATTCACAGTTTGCTTGTACAAGTTAATGTTTTTATGTGTTTAATGCTTCCAGGTAATTTGCCTTCAGAGGTTATGCTTACCCCCAAACAGCACAGAAAAATTCAGGCTGTTCAGTTTAATTCCTTTGTTCATTTATTCCATCAAAAATAGTTAAGATTTAGTACAATTTAAAGATGTAATTAGATGCAGTCAGTGACGTCACTCAGAAAAGGGTCCTCATTGACAAGCAATACTGCCAATTGCCACAAGCAAATACCTCCAGGTCACTTTTCCTTTCACTGAGACAGGCACGAAATGTGCCAAAGCTTTATCTTCAGGACTGGTTTGGGATGGAGAGAGACAATGGATGGAGAGGAAGAAAATGGAAAATAAAGGAATGGTGGTATTCAGAGGAGATACTGAGAAGAGGAAGATGAAGAGTTCAAGTAGGAGCACAAGCTCAATCTTTGGGCCAAAATTCCCATCCCTTCCCTGATCATCTCTTAATCCCACTTTGCTTATTACTCTGCCTTTTCTTCTGTCAGGCAACCTCGTGCCATGAGATCAAGTGAGCTGCTTGCAGTTTATTGCAAGGACGCATTTTAGCTGTGACCTTTAAAAGCACAAATAATCTATAGGCATGATTATCATTCACCCTTTGCATTAATGCAGCAGTTTGGAGCTATGGCACCAGGTTACTCTCCTTGGGCAATTAAAACCTGCAAAGGACAGAGTGACATGAGGTTAGGAAATTGAAATACCTACTTTAGAATGAACATTAGTCCCCCCACTATTGAAAGACTTCCTTTCAAAGAAGAAAGTAACAAGAATACCCCCACTTTAAATGAAACCCTAAACACATTGAACTCTCTGCACACAGAACCTGACAAAATTAATTTATCCATTTATCCATATATGATAAATTGTGCTTTTGTTCAATGTTGGTTTGGTGGTACTATTCATTCCACAAACATTTTTGGAGAGTCAGACAAGTGCAGGGATCTAGATTGGGGATTATAAATGCAAAGACAAACATGATTTGGTCCCTGTCTGGGAAAGGCTTGCTCTTTAATTGAGGAGACAGACAATTATAGGACATTGTAATAAGAGTTGTAATAGGGCTATATAAAAATAATAATAACCAAGAATTAAATGCTATCTTTACTAAGCACCTGGAACTTTGCATATATTTTAACTCACAGAATTCTCCCAACAACCTTTTGAGATAGTTGCTATTATTATCCTCATTTGAGCAATGGAGAAACTGAAGCACAGAGAGGTGAAGTGACTTAGTCATCAAGCAAGTAAATCCTGGAGCTGGGAGACAAACCCAAGCAGTCTGACTGCCGAGTGCACACTTATATCCACCATGTTGTAAAGCACATAGAATAGAGAGTGACTTTCTCAGGGAGAGCCAGGAAATATTTCTGAGAGCTGATATTAGAACTAAACTTTGAAATTAGTGAGGTATATTAGAAAAATGTTTCAAGGCAAAACATATAGCGCATACTGACATGATAGTTTTTTTCAGGGGGCATTGATAATTGATAAATTCTGTGAAAATGATGTTAAAGTGGGAGGGATGGTAAAGAAAAACAGAATAATTACATCAGGACCATATTCGGAAGGACCTTTTATGCTTTGCTGAGGAGTTTGGATTTTTATCCTATAAACAGCAGAGAGACAGCAAAGGATTCCAAAACAGATAAGGAAAGGTAAACAGTAAGATGGAGTAAAGGGTGGGGAATTCTGACCAAATAATGGAAAAAGTGAAATGTGGAAATCTGGTAGAGTAGGGATTATGCAAACATATCACATCCAGCATTTTGTTTCAAAGACTTGTTCTGGTTGCTGACAAAACAAACTGTGGCACAAAGAGAAAGAGAAGACAGAAAGGAGAAGGAGACAAAGAGATGGGAAAGGAATCAGAAAATCATTGGACATGTTTCATCGAATCTAAGGCAACATCAATTGTAGGGTGTATAATTTTAAGAAACGCTTAGAAACAAAATGCTTCCATTTAAACACCTCCTACCATAAGATGCATTCCAGTTTTACAGATGTTAGAATGTGCGGGTGAGAATATCTTAGAATTTGTGAAATATGTTATAATAATTCAAGCAAAAGTAGATTTAATCAGTTGGCCCAGTCACTGAGTAAGTAGATCATAAACTCATTGAACACATATTTATTGAATGTTGTTATATAGAAATAAAATGGAGATGTTGAGAATAAAGACAGTAGCAATTGAAAGTATGGATAATGAATGGTATTTAGAAGAGAGAATTGTTGGGCTTTGCCACAGTACTGAATATTGATGGTAAGGTAAGAGATTTAAGGATGAGCAGTGATAATCTAACTTGACTAACGAGGTAATGGCTTTAATTCCAAAAGCACAGAAAGAAGCAAACATTGTGATACGACAACATAGGGTTTTGCTTTGGACATGCCGAGGTTAAAATAAAAGCGGGACTTAGCTTTGAGGATGTCCAGCAGACAGTTGGAATAAGGGCCCCAGCTAAGAAAAGAGGACAGGACAAGAAGTATTGATTTAGGAATCATCCAAGTGATGTGGTTAATGAAGACATGGGAGTAGATGGAGCCACCCAGAACAAGAAGCTTAGTCAAGAGATGATGATAGGTTGAAGTAGGGGAAAGCATTAGAAACAAATGAAAGGAATTGAATTCAAGACATACTGTGAAAATATAATTTCTAGGTCTTGATAATTGATGATCATTAGGGGTTAGGTGAACGATGATTCCGTTAAAAGATACAGGAAAGTTAAGAAGTATAGAAATTTGAGGGGTGGGTAAAAAGCTCAATTCTAGGTGTGCTATGTTAAAAGTGCTTACAGGACATTTAAGTGAAAATGACCCAAAAATAATTGAAAATGTTTAGTAGGAATCTCCGAATGTGGGTCAAAACTAGAGAGAGAAATTTGAGAGTCATCTAGTAGTAGAGAGAGTTGAAGTTATGAAAATGCATGAAAGATTGCCAAGAGGAAACTATAAGGGATAATAGAAGCAGTTCAAGTACAGAAGCTTAAGGTAAGTTATATTTAGGCAGAAGAAGTAGTTCTATCTTATACTAGATAATACTATTAACAAGAAATTAAAACAACTGCTGTTTATTGAATGCTAATATGCATAAGGCATTTTACTTCTGATATTTCTAAATCTTATAAATAACTGTGTAGTATATGCTCAGATCCCCATTTTAAAAATGAGAAAAATCTGAGTTCAGTAACCTTCCCAGGGTCGTACAACCAGTATATGTCTGGGTGGGAATTTGAACCCAAGGCCCTTGCTTAAGGTCTTGGGCTTCATGAAACCCTCTCAGCATACTCAAAGCCTATCTTCCTGGTGTTTTCATTGCCTTTACTTTTTATAAAGCACTTATAACAAACCCAAATGCTTACAAAGGGCACAAGTAAGTAATATCTCTGAGAGACATGTTAGGTTTGTCCCTAAGGACCTCCAGAATTATATGATTTTGACACTGCTACCATTCTTTCATTTATGAAGATATATTCTTCGCTTCTACAAAGAAAATATACTCCCTAGTGTTTACTTTAGACATGTGGTCCTCTTACTCTCTTCTTATATTTCCTACTTTTTATAGAAACATGGATACAAAGAAATATTTCTCTATCATAAGAAATCAACAATGCAAGGTAATGGTAAGCACAAAAGATACTCAAATTCAGAGCTAAGGACAATAGGAAATGATAAGGACTGTGGCAAAATGAAAGTAAAGGCCCCATTTTAAAAAGGTGGCAAAATCTCAAAGCCCTGTCTTGCCAAATCTTCAGATTTGGGAAAGGAAGGTGAAAACTTACATGTTCAGGTGAAACCTTCCAATTTTTTCAAAAGTGATTCATTATTTCAAACACCATGTGGGTTAAAGAAAAACTGCCTGTGAGTAGAATGCACACCAAGTGGTGCCAATTTATGACTGTAATGTGCTTCTACGTGACACCTCTAATGTTGTCCCAGTTTAATATTCTGCCAGGTTAATATTTCCAGTTTGCCTCCAGTGTTCATGTTGCTTAACAGAATTTTACTCTCCTTTGAGCAGAATTCCCGCTGTCACTGTTCCTCTTAAAATGTGACACCTAGAGCTGAGCACACTCCCCCAGTTTCTCTCTGACCACTCAGGATTCAATGGGGCTATTAGCCCTGTGTGCTGAGCACTGTGTACTAATGGCAACTAGGATTGCATGAGCTTTTTTTCCCTCCTTTCTGGCATTACATCAACAACAACAACAAAAAAACCCCTTCATTCTTTCTTCACATTAGCTGCCAAGATAAATCTCACACATCCTATACTTGTACATTTGCTACTATTTTGTTTGGAAGTTAAATGCAAGACTTTACATTTTCCCTATTAAATTGTAAATTTTATTAATTTGTGTTCATTATTCTAGATTTCACAGAGAGTGTCCAATCATCCATCTCTTCACACAGATCCCAGTATAAAGACCTGCAATTAACTCTGTACTGTTTGCAGGCACAGATTTCATGAGAAATCTTGTCTACCAAGGTATATACAATTCCAAAAGGGTCAAAGCAGAATTCATCCATGTTAGAATATTATGTTTGCCCTAAGCACTGCCCCCACAACATCTTAGGAATAACGACAGCACTTTTGCATTTTCCTACATTACTTCTATGCACCTAGAGAGGCGCCACATACCTTGGCACATCTGCTTTAAGATTTAAGTGATTTCAGCTATTTGCTTGGCTGCTTCTGCCATCATCCACAACTCCAGCCTTCAATCACCTCCTATGTTTATCTTGATTACAAAATTCTAGGCTGGCAACTGCAAATATAACTTTGATGATAAATTAAAGAACCATGTCTTCCTTTTTCTCTGCTTGAAAGAGGATAACCCCTGAGCATCAATTTTTCTGACTTTCCCTCCACATGGTTTCCTTTCAGTAAACTATTCAGCTGTACTGTCAATAATAATAGCAGTTCCCACTTCCTGAGGGCTCACTATGTGCCAAGCTCTATGCCATTAACCTTGTGTAAGCCATCTCCTATATTCCTGACAACGGTGTTTAAGGCCTTATCACGCACTTAACAGTTGAGGAAACTTAGACATAAAGAACTTGAGTAGCCTCAAAGTCAGAAAGTGTCAAGTCAATGTTCCAACCAGTTCCGTCTCCACCAAAAACCCTGCCTCAGCCACTGTTCTCACTCCTCTGTGTTTCCTTTGATACATTCCAATAAATTGCCAATTAGTCTGAGGCACCCCAAATCTCTAAAGAAAGAGCTTCATGGTCTGTGGAAGAACAAAGGCTTATCTGGCAGGCCGGCCTCAGCCCCTAAAGTAAAAATGACCGGCTAGGCTGCTACTGGGCCTATAATATTTAACCTTGATAAATCAACGAGGAGACTCTTTTTTTCAGACATTTTTAAGTCTTTAACAATTTGTTAGTTCTGTACTCTGGTTCCCCACACACGCTTTCCTTTCTTCAATCAGGTGGTTGGTAAAAATATTGAACAAGAAAGGGCAAAACCCTTGGATGTGTCGTTAAGATGTGATTTCCTACCTTTTTCCCACAGTGACACAGATGACTGATGACATTTACATGTCTAACATGTTCACAGACCCCACTGCACTCCCAACCCTACAAGTTCTTTTCCACTAAAATAAAAGAAGTTCATCGGCATACAAGGGAGTAAGCATGATGTTTTCACAGGGACATCAAAATGGCTATTATTTTTTAAATAAATAAGAAATGCAGGTGCTTTACTCTCAGTGACCAGGTTCTGCTATACTTGGACACCACTGTGGAGCACTGCTTAGCTTAGCAGTGGCCACAGAGACTGTTCTGATTTTTTTCCTGAGCCTTTTATTGTCCCACCTGCTATTAATTCATCTAAACTAGACTGTCCTCTCTGTCCTCAGTTTTCCATTTGTTTTATAAAAATATCACAAGGGATTGTGTAAAATGACTCTCTAAATTAAAAAGTGGATGTATACGAATAAATATTTACAGAAAGGGGGGCCATTCACACAAGGGTTAGCTGTCATAAACTAGATGAGAATAAAGGGAAGAAACCATGCCTGGTTACCTGCTTTGGGGCAAGCCCAGAGAAACGCCATGCAGAAAGAAGAAGAAGTCCCTCATAAATACTTTTCTAAACTGCTGCAATCTCTCTTAAGCCCCTTGGTTTCTCTTTAGGAGCTTAATGTTTAACCATTTTTTAATATGTCAAAATATTAGTTTCTCATGAGAGGGGGCATTTGGAGATCATTGCTTTGTAATAGATTTAAATTTATATTAAAAACTGGTCAAAAAATACTCAGTTTTTGCATTTAATTAAAGAAAAGGCAAAGGCACAAAGGGATATAGTGATGTACACAGAATCCTAGCGGATAACTACATTTCTGTTGATGGAAACTTGTCCCTTCTGTTTAAGACTTTGATATAAAGTAAAAGGCAAATGTCTAGAGGAGTGACCTCTTGACTAGCATTAGTCTTTTGCATATTGGTAAAAGTGGAGGAATTGGGCACAAAATTTGACAGGGGGAGGGAGGAAGGAGTCTAAATCTGGATCTTCTTGGAAAGAAGAGAGGTGATAATGAGTCCTTATTTTTTCATTGTCTTCAAAATTTTTGCTCAAGGATGTGTGATGTGCATTTGGAAATACAGTTTTCCTTAGACCGATATCATCTAAGCTCATTTAAGGGAAGTTTGTTCTGAGGAACATTTTTACAGAATTTATCTTTAGAAACAATTTTAACTTTTTCTATGTCATTTGTTCTTGAAAATTGTAATTGAACAGTTAAAAAAATCTATGCAGATTAATTACATAGCTTACATGGTATTTGAATAGCCATAGTTACTACATATTTGTAACTTGAAAGGATTCTTCACAAATAAAATGTTATGAACTGGGCACCATACCAACTCAAATTTAGAATAGTGATGGAAAGCTTTTGTTCACTAATCTTACTTCAAAATTTCTAATGTTCTGTACTTGCAAGGAAAAATATGGTTGCTGATTTTATATTATGCTTGGGATATGAAACCTCTTCTATTAAAATGTGTTTCACTGAAAATTTATCCTTTGGGCAGACGCCTAAGAAATTTATCTTGATTGCAGTGGAAGATGGCAATTTGAAACAATTATTTATCCTTATTATAACTCAAGAGCTTTTATCGTCAAGCACTTGCTCTTTGAAAACCTGACTCCCATCCCTAAATAAGTGAATAAGAATCTGCTTGTTTTTAGTCCTTGTAACACATCTTAATCTTTTGCTAGCCGGTACCTTGAGCTAATGAGGAAATAATGAATGGGAACTGAATTGTCAAATTTCTCCATTGTTTATAAAGATATATCCTCAACATATACACTTAGATGAGCACTAAAACAACAAAGCACGTTTTTTTTCTTTTTCTTCATTAGAGAATTTGTGGGTTTACAGAACAACCACGCATAAAATACACGATTCCCGTATACCACTCTATTATTAACAGCTTGCAGTAGTGTGGAGCACTTGTTAGAATTGATGGTAGCTCGTTTTTATAATTGTTCTATTAACTATATTTCATGGTTTAACTTAGGGTTCACTGTTTGTGTAGTAAACTTCCATGGATTCTGAAAAATTTTTTATTCTGTTACCATATATACAATCTAGCATTTCCCCTTTTAATCACATTGAGATATGTATTTCAGTGCTATTAATTGTGTTCACAATATTGTGCTACTATCACCACCATCCATTACCAAAACATTTCCATCATTCTGAATAGTGACCTGTACATTTTAAGCCTTAACTTTCCATTTTCTGTCCCCACCCCACTCTGGTATTCTACATTCAGACTCTATGAGTTTACTTATCCTAATTGTTTCAAATCAGTGAGTTCATACAATATTTATCTATTGTGCCTGTCTTATTTCAATCAACATGCCTTCAATGCTCAACCACTTTGTTGCATACATCAGAATTTCATTCCTTTTTATGGCTGAATAATATTCCTTTGTATGTATATATCATGTTTTATTTATCCATTCATCGGTTGATGGACAAATTGGGTTGTTTCATCTTTTGGTAATTGTGAATAATGTTGCTATGAACAGCAGCATGCAAATATTTTCTTTTAAAGCACAATATTATATGAAAGCTTTGTTTAGCTGCTTCAGGCTAAAATCTAATTACTTAATAAAAGCTTACCTACTGAATTCATCAAGCTCTCCTTACTTTTTCTCATTTTGACTACTTGACTTCTTTCACAAAAGCATACTACTATTTACAAAAAAGCATTATCCTTTGTTTTCAAATGCAAAGGGAAGACCAAAGATAATAATTAAAATTGAATGGTGTGCCAAATTCACCAAGGTAGGGTTTCAAGATTAGATTTTACGAAACATAGAACAATTTATAGAAAAAAGTTTTACCTGTGTATGTTATCTGGAACTTGAGACCATGAGACCTGTCTTTGCAAAATACCATTTGAAACAAATGGTTTTCAGAGGGGACTTAGAATTTTGAAATTAATACCTGTTGTCATGGTCTGTAAAAAGTTCTGCTAGTCCTTATTTCTTTTTTAAATCAATTCTGGCCAACTCTACCATAATAATTGCATTAGAGTATGTCAGTAATGAATATAAGAGTTTCATGCTAGGCATAGAATAGTATTCAGTAGCTGATTTAAGTAGTGTGTCACTTCATTTTCTATGCAAGAAAACCAAGCTGTATGCTGATGTAAATAAGTACTACAGGGATTACTGAGAAGGAAAAGGTGATTTTTTTCCTAAAGAAAAATATTTTAGTGGGAAAAATAGGGTATTGAATAGCCATCTAGGTCATTTCTTTAGACCCAAAACTTTTTTACTTTTTTTTTTGTGATGGCCTAGTAAGTGTTCAATAACATCACAAACAGCCCTGATAACATGTTGTTCTTCTATTTTTTGAAATGCAGTTGACATCAAAATAGGTATAAAAATAACTACCCCCTGGTCTTGTGAGGATCAAATAAGATAATGTGTATGAAAGCATTCAAAATACTGTTCAAATGTTAGTATGATTCTAAGGAAGGGCTTTCTTAGAGATAGCTTTGGCACATTGAAAGTAGCTTTGGACTTGCGGTTCGAAAAATCTGAGTTTTACCAACTGTACTTTCTTGGGAAAATCATTTAAATTTAATTTCTATGCAAAATGGCTATCATAATTTCTATTACAGTGTTGTTTTGTAAATCACTTCAAGCAAAATGAGATCTATAATGAAAGTAGTAATAAAAGTAAATAATGAAGCATAACATTAATATAATGTGTTGTTATTACAGTATTTATTTAATATAATATTTGGTGATGGAATGGCATTTATAGCAAAATAAATATAATTGTTCCTTTAAAACAACTATTTAGAAAGGACAGATAATTTAAGGGAGTTCTTCTATTGAGTGCTTATTACATAACCATCTCAGTATCCCTGTGGAGAGAGGCAGAGAAATAGGGTGGACAAAGTCTTGGACTTGACCATCCTACAGTTTCAAGAGGAAGTAGGACATATTTTATATTTTGGGTTTCTACCATCTCTAAAGAAAATAAACCATAAACAAAAACTTATCTGCTATTCACTAATGATTATGTCTGGCAGCTAGCACCAATCCTACTTGTGTATCGAGTATTAATTATTTAAAAATGCTGTCCTATGCCTAGATTTGTGAGAGCAGACTAGGGTGGGGTAGGAATGGAGTGGAAAATGGAGCTGAAAATAAGCTTATATTCTTGCCAGACTAATGTAATTTTATAACATGAGGGAGCATAAAGAATGTCAAATGACATTATTAGAATTTATTGAGCCCACTATGTAGAAACTGGTTTTTAATTATTTTTACAACACTTAATTATTAAAATATTAAGTATCAGGGACCAAGTATTTGTAGCATTATACTTCTAAAAGTCAAATAAGTTTGGTTTAAAACATTAAGGATTAAGAGTAAATAATATTATAGTCTAACATATGTATACATACCACTACTTAATCTAGTAATTCTTTCAGACCTGAGAAGGAACAGGAAGCTTACAGGACTCCATCAGATTTGGTATAAAGCTTTGTTTGACCACTAATGAGTGACAGTAGTTAAATTACCTCACTGAGACTCAGATTCCTTTTATGCAAATGAGGAAATTCCTAACTCATTGGATTGTTGTGAGGATTCAGTATTATAATGCACAAAAGTAAACAAAACCCTGCCAGGCAAATGCTTGGAGCTCAAAAAAGTAAGGGACCATTCACTGTCAGGGATTAAAAAAAAAACAAAACACCAAGTAATATTTCAATCTGGGAAAGGTAGAAAACCCCGCACTAACCTTAACTACTCTTTCTCTTTGCCACAAAATTCTGCTATTTCTTACTAGTGAATTACTAATATTTACAAAATAAAAACATCTTTTTTAAAACTATTTTAATGTTATGCATACAATTTTTTTAATAGAGTCATTGGAAAGATAAGGGAAAGTATTTGCTATGGTTAGAAAATAACACTTGATTTCCTGAAATCCTTTGCAAGAAATGTTTCAAAGGAAAGCTTTGTCCTGAGACATATTTGAGCTTGAGTATAGTTATGATATTATTTTAGGTTAGCAGGCAAGTAAATTTTCAGGTCACAAATAGCTGTTGTTTCCTAGATGTGTATAAGATAAAATGGGATGAGAGACTGGTTTTCTGTAGGTTTGTCTTAATTAGCAGGTAACATTTCCTAATTTAACTAGGCTTCAGCAATAATAATCAACAGTCAAGTTTCTAAATAGCTTTCCATATCCTTTTGGGCCATTCACTCCCTCATCTTTAAAGTTTCTAATATTCTTTTCAAAGCATCTTGAATACTTGAGCAGCAATTTTCCCTGTTTGCAGCAATCACCAGTTGAATACATTTTTGAATGGGAAATTAAATGGGCTTTCAACAATGTAGATACTTTTAAATGAGAGTCCCAATGAAATCAAGGGACAGCAGGAAGTCTGAATTTCTGAATTTGCCTATGTCTTTGTGCAAAGTGTCATCCTTTAGAACCCTCTACAGATATTAACCCATTAATGCCAGTGTCTATTTTTTCTGGTGTGGTTTTTTTTTTTTTTTTGAGGTAATTCTCACTCTTTTTTAATGACTCTGAAGATTCACATGAGGACAGTAAGTAAAGAAGTCAACTATATTTATCAAGTTGTATAAAAACACTGAATATACTGGTCGCTGCAGGACACCTACCAAATATGTATAAGCCCCTGCCTTCTAGTAGTATAAAGTATAAATGGTATGAAAATGTTTAAAAACCTAAAGAGGATGTAAAAACTCATGTGGGAAAAATAGAAACATTTATAATCTTTTTCAGCTATCTGCTTATTATTTTCATATGCGTCCTGGGAATAGAATGATTTAGGGAACAATTATTGGAAATAGGGAGGCAAGCAGAAATTTAAAGTCTTCTCTGGAAAAAGATGGAACCAGTGAAGGTTCAAAGGTGGAGAAATTTAACTGCAAAGGCTGCAAGCAGATTTGACCTATGGGTGATGTGAGATGAAGTAGTTAGATTTGAAAGGAGTCCATTGGGGGTTGCCCTATATGCTTCCGAGCAGGAGTGTGGAATGAGGCAGAACAATATTTACAGAAAATGAATCTTGCTGTTTCTAAGTAACTATAGAAGAGGAAGAATCATTTGACCTTCATATTAATCCCAGTGCTATATATTATATAGGTCTTTCAAATTAATTCCTGCTCACTATTTTTAGTATATTCCCTCTAAAATCAACTGTTTGTTCAGTAGAGGGTTAATCTACCAAAACCATTGCATAATTTCCCAAGAAATATATAAGGGTTGGGTAACAAAGTGGTTAGAAGCATAGGCTGTGGAGCCAAACCAGCTGGATTTAGAGCCTGGCTATGCTCCTTGCTACTGCGTGATGCTCTCAATAAACTGCTTAGTTTTTCCAAACCTTAGTCTCCTAATTTCTAAGATAGGGCTAATAAGAATCTCACTCTCTTTGTTTTAATGAGAGGATTAAATGATAAGATCTTGTTGAGAAAGCATTTAGACAGCATCTGGCACATTATAAATGCTAGTTATTGTTAGGATTTCCAGATTTAAACAGATCACTTATTTTTAAGGTATCTCGATTTTTACCAACACATCATGTGACTCTTCATCTCTTTTCTTGATTTCTGTAATAGAGAAAAAGACTATAAAAACTGAAAAATCGAAATAAATTGTCTAAGTGCCTAAGTGATTTCTAAACAGAGATGTAGACAATTTAAAATTTACAACGGTGTTTTAACTTACTAGAATTTTACAACCACTGCTTGTAAAATGGTTCTGGATGCTTTGAACAAGATGTGTAAACTTCCCATATTTTTACATGTCTTTCAAACATAAAATGTACTCGCTGGATAATCGAGCTATAGGCATTTTGGGACTTCATTTTAAAATGCATTAATATTTTTTATGGTAATACATTTGTTGAGAAGAACTGAATAAAATCAATCATTGTCAAAATTTATGAAACCACAATGATAAGTTTAAGGTAGTTTTAATAGCTATTTAAAAATAAGCCTTGACAATTGGAAAACATTAGATGGATCTTTTTATGTGTGATGTTGTTACCATTGTTTTCAGTGGTTTTTTTGTGTTGTTTTCTCTCTTTTATCTTAGAAATTTTTTCTAGAGAGAGGAATTATTTATCCTAGACACTCTAATATGATATTTATAATGCACTAAATTAAGTTTCTGAGTGAAAAACATATATATATCATTCAGTTCATTCAGGATTTGTCAATTTTCTAGCGAATTGTAGTTCTCCCTTTGTAATAATTTTTGTTTCTGGAATTTTCATAAACTATCCTATTATTCTGCCATGTCTTTCAGTTATTATTTTTTCAATGTAAGGTGTTTTCTCTTAAGCCTATGATAGAAATAGCTTCCTTTGGAAATACCGTGATCATTTCATAGCACTAAAGGGCTTCAAATTCTAGATACCTTTCTCACGTTGACTTCACAGTTGAATTCATTGAATATGTGACTAGATGCTACTACATGTAATAGAGATCAGTAAGGGTTCTTTACCTCAAAAACTGAGTTTCACATTTAGTAAGAGAGATACACAAGGAATAAAGTGATGTGACATAAAAGCCATGCAAACTCTTGAGATTTTAGGGGTCTGATTAGTGGTATCCCTTACTTTTCCCTCCAGAGTCTAGAACTGATTGAGAAGTAGACTGAGGAATGACGCTCCTACAGATCAAAATAGCAGTTTTTTTTTAAACAGGTTGATTGCATTATGTGGCTCCAATGTGCTTCCTTGAATTAAGCTTACAATTCAAATCTGCAATGCTCTCCTGCAAGCTCACAGTGTGCCCCTCTAAATTCATTGCAAATCCCAAACAGCAGCATGCACCCTCTCTGTGGGCAGGCAGTTGGACAAAGAGAACCTCAAATATTCTGGGCCAAGGAAGTTCAGTTCCTTCTCCCCAAATCATCAGTCAGGCCAAGTATTCCTCTCCTGGGGAGGATGGAGGAAAAGAGACAAAATTAGAGAGAGAAAAAAAGAAGTGTTGCTCCTTTAATTTTCTCTTTAGGGAATGCAAAGGAAATTACATGTAAGGAGTAAAAAGTAACTGTTCCCATCCTAAAAGACAACATACATGACGTTCATAGAAGAAGAAAGAACCCAGATGACTGGAATGATCAGACAATAATTCAGGGAAGAGATAACATCTGAGATAGGTATGAAAGAGGAACACAATTTAGACAGAAAAGATGAAAGAATAGGGCTATGGTGAGAAGCCTGCTAGATAGTCCAGAAGAAATAAATGGAAGAATTTCCAGTCATCAAAGAGGACCCAGTTGACAGTAGAATTAAATTTTAATAAATTTAATCAGAATGGTTTGAGGCCTTCTTTATTAATATTTAGCAGGCAAGGACTAGGAACTGAATAAGTAGATAAGCAAGCACATGTGGTGGATATTTAAGTATAAGTGGAATTCTATGAAAATTGTGTATCATTAAAATAGATGTTGTGAGGTTCAGGCTCAATTGCTGGACAAATGAAACCAGTATCTGGGTCACAGACTAGGAGGGATAGGAAAAGAGGAAAGTAATGAACAGATTTATTGGGGAAAGTGGAAGACAGAAGGCTGAAGTGAAAGAAAGAAATTTTGGAATGCATCATTTGGAAAAAATAGAACAATTCCCAGAGATAAAACCCAAACTTATAATTATGAAAATCATAATTATAAAGAAATCTTTCAGGACCCAGTGTCAGAGGATCATCAGTGGATGTTGAAATCACTAAGGATGCCTCTAAGGATGTTGGCAGAATGTAGTAAGAGTGAGTCTGAGGCTGCACTCACGGAGGAAGATGACACCCATCCCAGAAGTTGTTGGTGACATTAACAAAGAATGTTCTAGTAAAAGTACAGAAAAAGTAAGTGGTTTAAGTAAGTGCCATTGGATAATGGTTGGGACATAGTATTGAGGGACAAATAATATGATGAGCTATTCTCCTGGCCTTCTAGGAAAATAAAGGAAAACATATTTCAGTTAATAAACAACTAGCCTGGGAAAGCAGGGCAATCTAGATAGAAAAATGAAGGCGAGAACTATAGAAGGCAAGGATTAAAGAAGCAATGTTGTGAGAAAAAAGCTATGAGGGAATTGTTGACAGTAGAGGAAGTGGAATAATTTAATCATTTCAGTCCTTGGAATGATAGTGTCAGGTCATTTTGAGGTATTAAAAAATTCTATTCCTTCAACACTTTATAATTAAGAACAGAAATCAGTGTCATCCTCTTGGAGCTTGTTGCTAAAAATGTGGGAGTTTTTAAGAGACAGCTACATGGTCCAGCCAACACATTTTAATGTAGTCACAATGCCACCCAGAAGTTAGTTTGATTACCTTTACAGGTACTTTCCATCACTCTTTAAGGATTTATTTTATTTTGAAGTGAATATTCATCTATGTTTAGCAAGCTTCCTACGAAAGGCGTTTTGTTGTCTCTTCAAATTTCACATAGAAGAGATTTGATTTGCTATCCACTTCCAAGCTAATGGAGTTATATTCAGCTTGTTTTCTATATGTGTTATGCTCTGGGAAACATGATTTAGCCTGTCTTCTATCGAAATTAATGCAATAAGCAACCATGAAATAATAGGACTCACACTGTATTCAATTTTAGTTCTAATAGAAACACAATGGAAAATAACATCTGTGACATAGGCCTGGTTGATCTTTGGAAAGTAATGGATATTTTCTGCTGCAATTTTATTGGTGCTCTGGGTTTTATCCTTCACAAGATGCTCATCAGTATAGGAATAATGTAATAGATACTTTTGACTTGAGTTGTAGTTAGTCTTAATTATCTGTAAGGTCACATGGGCAAATTTAGCTGGGAGACTTTAATTTGGCTGCTGACAAAGTAAGATAAATCAAGCAGCCATTAGCAGAGGCCCACCTTAAAATTTCTATAAAAGTGCAGCTTTCAAATTTATTGCATGTCTTTAAATATATATTTAATAGTAATTTTAGAAACATCCCATTTGAAACACTCAAACTTTTGGTGATGTAATTCTCCATTTCTATGAAAATTCATTATTTGAATCTCCATGGTATATTAGCTTTATGAGGTAGCTACTTTACTTTTCTATAAAGTAAAGGCAAGAGTAGAGACAATTTTATCATCTTCATTATCATTTGTATGTTGAATCACTAAAGAGTTCATCCATGCATGACCTATGAAGTCCCTTGGGTCACTCCTTTATCAGAAGGCATAAACATATCTGAACCATCCTAGAAAAATATGCATTAATATTGTTTCTGAAGATCAAGGGGGACAGCGCAACCACAGTTGACTTTGTAAAACTGATAAAGTATTTAAAACCACTTCAACTTGAAAAAGATTGAAGTCATTTGCCATTTGATTATTTTCACACTGTTTGTCCTTAGACTGCTATGATTCAGTTCAGAAAGTATAGAATTGATTTGGAGAAGAAGGTGGTATTGATGTACATGCTAGAACTGTCTACAGATTGGCAGGTGTGAGGGAGCCAAAGAGAAACCACTGATCTAATGCTACCCAGACTGGTAGCCAAACTGGTGATGATGATGATGATAGAAACATTTTGTAGTTCCTATGAGTTACTGCTTTTGCTCTTAACTCATGTGATTAAATATCTCATACTATTTATCAATATTAAATTAATGCTGAATAATATTTTTACTAAACTCTGGAACTCTACAACATGCATCATGCATGCACTTTTGGTTGCTGTTGTTGAGTTTTATATTTTTTGAACTTTTTATTTTAAATATTAAGTTCATGCTTATACCTCTGAGTCAAATCCAACAGATTCTTCTTCACCTTTCCCCATTCTATACATGTATGTCCCATTTCTCAATGTGAGAACCCTGGTTTCTAACATCAATACGTGTAATTTAGGATTTAGGATTTTTAAAAATATTATGACTCAATGATTACCTTTGTGCGTTTATTTTGTATTTTTGAATGTGTATCTTCAGGATAAATTCCTGGAAGTGGAATTGCAGAGGAAAGAGTATTTAAAGGTATATACTCCTGTTAGATACTGCCAAGTTCTCTTCCATAGGGAGTGTACCATTTTGCATTCTCGTCGTTGTACTTCTTACAATAAAATCGTTTTTCCTCCCTGAAAAAATTAAACGTTAAAAAATTGTAAGTATTGTGGATAAGAATTCCTTACACACCCACTTCCTGATTCTAATCTCAAATTCAAATTATATAGGTAGCATATGCCACATCAGAACCAGAGCAGGACTATAATACTAGACAAATCTGGGCAAGCAAAATATTCGGAAGATTTAATATTTCTGACTGCTTTTCTCTTGGAATAGGTAAAAACATAAAATAAGATAAAACAAGTCATAGAATGGAAATTTAGAGAGTGAAGAAATCTTAGAGCTTTATCTTTATGAGTCGTGTTAGAAGAAAGTACTGACAATATAAAATTGAATTCATATCATATTGCTATTTCTGAGAGTATGATTCTATATAGTACATATGCTGCTCTCTACTCAAAATACAATCTCCTCTCCCTTTTTTTCTCTAGCACTCTCATTGCTCTCCATATCAACTCTATACTTTTCCATGTCTAATATTTCTAATTAAACAGTTCCTAAAACCCCACAATCTAAACGCTCTCTTCCTGTTCCCAAGCCGCTAAGTGTGAGAGCCCAGGTCATGTAATTGGAACCACTATAGATTCCCTTCGTTTAACACCAGTGGGTTTTCACTGACATTCAGCTGTCCTTACCCCAGTTTCTAGACTTCTGAAATACCCCTTCAAGGCCTTCTCTTTTAACTGATGACCTTGCTTTTTACTTTATAAGAAGGCTAAGGACACTCTGTTTGTGTTCCTATAAATTCCATTCTCCCTTCTTCATAACATCTTTATTTTCACTCCTCTTGTTTCTCTTCCTTGATCAGGTTAACCCCCCACCCCACCCCCGTGCCCTTCTAGAGCGGTGCACTATAAACCATCTCCTTTTTAAGATTTATTTAATCTTTCTCTTTTATGAACTTTCTCTTTGTTTATCTACACATTTGCTTAAGTATCTCATATTCTAAAGACAGCTTCATCCACCTTGTTACTTTGAGTTATTACTTCATTTCTCTTTGTCCTTTCAACTGCAAAATTCTGAAAGCACCATTTTAAAATCATAATTTTTCTTTACTCACTTGTCAAGCCCTTGTAGTCTGGCTTTCACTTCATGAAAGTGTTCTCTTAAAAGTTTCTTGTGACCTCTAAATTCAAAATCCAGTAGTCTTTTATTGGTTTCCATTCTCCTTATACTCCTGGCATAGTTGGTACTATTGATTGGTCTCCTCTTTGAATTCTTTTTCTGTGATTTTTGGGACACTTTGTTAGAATGGTTTTTCTCTGGAACGTTCTCTCTCCCTTTCACTAGTTAGCCCCAACTCCTAAAATTAGGTATTCCCTGAAAGGTCTTTCATGGGACTTATTTGAGTAGTTTACCAGGTGATCAACAAGTTGGCCAACATAAGGACATATTTCCTGGATTGTGAAAATGGCTTGATGTCTTCTGGGAATTCACTGTGTCCGTGTAAAGCCTGAGAGAAATAGGAGAGGAAACTATAGAAATAGACAGGGTCAGATTGGACACCATGTAGTTCTAAGACTTTATTCCCTGGGTCAAGCATATCACAATATCTCACAACAACAGTTCTAACTGTCTGAAAGTAGAGGCATGAACTGTAATAAAAAACAAAAATGCTAACCTTAATGTTGGGGGTTTAATCATGTTCCCACAAAAGACATGTTCAGGTCCAGTCCTAAGCCCTAGTCCTGTGGGTGTGAACCCATTTGAAAAAGAACCTTTGAAGATGCTATTTGTTAAAGTGGAATGAGGGTGGGCCTTATTCCACTTGTCTGAAGTTCTTACAAGCAAAGGAAATTGGACACAGAGAGAGAAACCATGGAGAGCAGCTGGAAGCTGGAAGTCAATGGAAACCTGGAAAGAACAGAGAAGATGCCTTCCTGTGCATTGCCATGTGACAGAAAAGTCAAGGAACCCCAAATATTGCCAGCTAGCCAGAGGATACTGACCGCAGGAGGAAGCAAGCTTTCTAGCCTCTGAAACCATGAGCCAATAAATCCCAATTGTTAAGCCAAACCATTGCATGATGTTTGTTTTAGCAGCTAGGAAACAAAAAGACCTTCTTCTAACATTTCTGTTGAAAATATTTTCTTTTAGTCTAATACTCAACAACAAATTGTATCATATTACTAATTCTAAACTGCTGTTAGTTAAGGTATTAATAATCATCCATTACTTCTCATTAGAATCAATTCTATTTCTCTATTTTAAAGGCATCTATCAGTTTTTAATATGTATAGATTTTATAAACATAATATTGTTTCCACTTCATTTAATGTAAGTCAATTTCTGATGCAATGATTTTTGTAGTAATCATTCAGAATAAGAAGTAAATGTGTTGTGTTCCTTTAATCAGGAATTTAGGAAATATTTAATCACACATCCATTGCCTGTGTCAACAAACATTTATTATTTATTATTTTTTTTTAAAGATTTATTTATTTTATTACATATCTCCCCTTCCCCCCGCTGCGGCGACGCGCCGAGAGTGGTCACTGCACAGGTGCAGCTTTCCTTGCTTGTGGGCTGTCTCTGCGTCCGTTCATGGCTGGCTTTCAGTTCGCAGGTGGCTGGCTGCACTCCATCCGCGGGCGACCTGCCCTTTCGTGGCGGCTCTTGCCATGTCCGTGGCAGCTTCTTGCCCTGCCCACGGTGGCTCCAGCCCACCCATGGCGGCTTGCCATTCTCAAGGCGGTCTGCCCGCTAGGAGAGGTCCCCGGGAATCGAACCCAGGGCCTCCCATGTGGTATGCCGGCACCCTATCCACTGGGCTATCGAGCCGGCCCCAACAAACATTTATTGAGCACCGATTATGTGCAAGTCATTATTCCAGGCATTAGGGATCCGAGTCAGACAAAACCTTTACCCCCTGGAGTGTGCACATTTCATCTAATGAATTCAACTGGCTGAGATGGTGTGGCATATGTAGCTTATACCTGTCTCTTCTTGCAGTGATTGGAGCTGCATAGAGTGTACCAATGTCTAGTGGATACACTATGTTGGACAGATAGGAATGTATCTGTCTTCTATAAAGAGGAGCTAGTTCTTAT
>PVKH010000372.1:0-39520 GCA_004027955.1 Chaetophractus vellerosus
ACTGGGACAAAAGTGCTGATTTAGTTGGTTCCTTCAGGAGTTTTTGAGGGGACAATCTGTCCAAAATCAGATGAGTTTCTTGCATAAGTTTCATGGTCTTGCACAGCAAATGTCATTCAATTTCAGAAATGGACTTGATAGTCTTAATTTCCAAAAGAGGAGAAATTATTAACTTTATCATTTGCAATAATGTTAAAACTCTTTCCCCTTTAATATAATTCTTATTTTCATCTTTCTTTTATAAACTCACCAACTGAATACATCACTTAATTTTTTTTTCTCTGACATAAAAGGTCATACTTATTCTAGGCATTTTTGCTATAGTTAAAATTTTATCTTTTCCAGAGAAAGAAAAATATCTCAACTCCTTTAAAAATATGTCATTTTGTTTCCACAACATTTTCAGTTTTTTGAATGATGCTGATTTTCACAGCATAGATAGCAATATATGAGAAAGTTTCATCCCAGGGACAGTGAATTCTTGACAGGCTAAGAATTGCTCACACTATCCTTTTTATATTTCTAAGTAGTTGAGAAATTAGATATTTGATCACTCATCTGTTTTAATTGAAATGAAGTTTTCTTCTTAGCATTTGTTTAGATTACTTCACTCTATCTACCTTGGCATTTCACTATTTAAATAAATATTTTAATTAATATTTCTTTTAAATATCTTTTTCTATCTGTAAAGCGTATGCAATCTAAATCCTTTCCTCCAAATATCTTATTATATCTTGTATAAGCACTCTACACTTGACAAATTTCAATTTTTATATCAATAAAATGACTAAATATACTTATTTTGGTTGTCTATATAGTTTTATTAATTTACATCTTTGTTTTGATTCCAATGATACGAAGTTTTAAGAATTGTAACTCTGTAACAAATTTTACTACCTGGTAGCCTAAGTCCTCTTTGGCACTTTTTGTTTTATTACATCTTCTTAAATTTGTTTTTCCAAATAAAATCAAATAATATTACTCAAATATTTTTTACAAGTCATTTGCTTGCATAATGTTTTATACATCATGTGTATTCTGGTTTTATCTATATGCGTCTCTGTGGTGGTAGTCCTTCTAATAAATTGCCTTTAGAGAAATGTAATTTTTCTCAGGTTTCAATCCAAAATATAATTAATTAAGTTGGTTGTTTTATTTTATTTCAAGTAATGGTAGAACTATTGAAGCAATTTTCCAAAAATATGTGTTTTTTAAGCCTAGAAATGTGGTAAATTATTATTATTTTTTTCTTTTTTATCAATTTTATTGTACATATTAATAAAGTATACAATCCATCCAAGTGTATAATCCATTTAAAGTATACAGTCAATGGTATTTGGTATAACCACATAGTTGTGCATTCATCAGTTCAATCATTATTATTATTTTTAATTCTTATAAAAGTTAAAACTTTGATTATAAAACTTTCTTTCTTGAAGATTAACAATATCAATCTAATACTGCTGTTAATCTTTAAGTAGAAAACAATCACAGGGACACTGGATTAATAATACAGACATATAAAATAGTAAAACTTTCAAATATGATTATCTAGTATGAGTTGAAAGATATTTTTGAAACAGCTCACATCATTTTTCAATATGAGTTTAAGGCATATTTTGACTCTTGGTCTTCAAAAAAGAGTTCAAGTTGGACTATATTAAAGTTATACTAAATTTCACTATGATGCCTTTCTCTTTGGGGTGTAATTCCAGGTAATTTTAAAACTCCCTCAGGTCTTTCTTAAATCTACCTTTTATATCATTGACTTTAATGAGGGAATTCAGTGACAATGTGATCCTCTGGGTCAAGTAGGGTTGTTATAATATTCAGCTCATTCACCTTGTATGATACTACTGAGCTCTTAACATCATTACTAAAGAAATAGAATACTTGTATTAAAAAATAAATGCTTGGCCAGTTAGAACTTTATGAATAATAATAAAAGAGACAGCTAATTTTTAAAACTGAAATTTAAATTATTTGTCCTGATTTCTATATTCACTGTTCAAATGAGATGGATAGTTTTAATTTTCTCTGAATGAAAGTTTAACTGGGTGAGAGTGCATATTAAGCCTTTTCTGGTACAATTATGTAATTAAACTTTGCACCTCATTTTAAAGAGTTCTGATCATCAGCACACTGTCGGAAGAAATATTTTCTGAGTTGAGAAAGATTACTTGGAAAAAGACAAGCTAAGTCATTGAAGGACAGTCCCAAAAATGAAGTTCAGACTTCAGACTGAGGAATTGGGTAGCTGACAAAAAAATCAATAAAGAAAATTCCTTTCTCTGTTCCCATAACAGATGCAAGAATAATTAGGGACTGAGCCACATTTTCTAATAGGAAGCCTATTTAAAATACAGTAGTAACACCCTTCACCAAAAAACAAAACAAACCTGTCACTCTTATTCTTTCAGGAAGTAGGAATTTTCCTTTTCTGGTCCTCTGCTTGCCTGCAATTCTTTCTATAATTCCTGACCGATTCCAATTTTAAATAGAAAATGATAATGAAGAGCAGGGAAGGGGAGGTGGAGTTATTCCTCTCTGAATCTCCCTCTTTCTCAGGTAAGGTGGATGCTCTCTGTTTAAGGAATTAAATAGCTTCGTAATAATAAATGGATATTGTTATCAAATCTAAACTTTCAGCAATTGATAATAGATTTATTTTTTTTTGCAATTAAAAATGAGATACATATCCCAGTGAATGATTATTTAAAGCAAGAAATAGATCATGACTTTTCTTTTTCAGCACTGTATTCCTGGGTTAGACAGTTTCCATAATATTTCAATAAATATTCTTTCAGTAATCACAAGGAGTGACATGGTACTCAGAAACAAGCAAACCCACCAAACAAATAAACAAATTCATTCTCTTACAGTTCTGGAGGTCAGAAATCTGAAATCACAGAGATAAAAGTGCTGGTTTGAGTGGTTCCTTCTGTAGGTTCTGAGGGGAGAATCTGTTCAATTGCCTGTTTCAGCTTCTAATGGCAACCTCTCTTTTAGGCTTGTGCCCCCTTCCTCTCTCCTCAAATCACATCACTGAAATCTCTGTTTCTGTTAGCACATCACCTTCTCTGAATAGGTGTCCTCTTGCCTTCCTCTTATAAGGACATTTGTTATGACATTGGGCATACTTGGATAATCCAGGTTAATATCCCCATCACAAGAACCTTGACTAAATTACATCTGCAAAGTCCCTTCTTGCCATGTAAGGGTATATTCAGTGGGTCTAAAGAAAAGTACATGGGCGTATTTGTGGGGCAATTGTTTGAATACTCAGAAAACTGTTCATAAAATCTTATGCCTTCAGTTTATTACTCCATCTAGTTGAGATCCTCCTTTTTAGGTACTTAACTTTAGCATATTTACAGATATGCCTCTAACCCCTCTTAGAGACAGGTTAGAGAGGGAATTATATTTACTTAAAAAAACCAAACCTTTTTAAAAAATATTTTCACCAGTGATTCCTCCTTAATTATGAAAGGCAGAATTTTAAATGGTAAAAACTTCTTCAAGAAACATTTTTTTTCTTTTACCTTACTTACATTAATGGTTCAGCTTTAATGGAGACATACTAACACCTTTCGTTTTTCTAAGGCATTCAAAATTTTCAGTTTTTCCTTTAAATGTGAGCATTTCAATTTCACATGGATTACACTAATTTGGATGAATTAAGCTGTCAGTTCCTATATTTAAATTGTTTCAATCTACTTAATAACTTGATATAAAATTATGCTTATAACAAGCAAGAGAAATTATAAAAGATATACTTGTAACTCTTTTGGTACTTGCTCTTGCACATGAATAATTGTATAAAAAATTAAATGAAAAAGTGTGAGAGAAAAAAATTTATGAATATGTTCATCTTTAAACATCCCTTTTGAATTTCTTCCTCCTATATAACTAGTAGTAATTATTGTGTTAATCCACAGAATACATGTGGTATTAAAAAGTAATACTCCTATAGCCAGTTAATTTACATATGCTTCATGTACAGGTGACATGGAAATAAACACTAATTCCTGAGTATTTCTATTTTGTCCTAGTCCTACTATTAAGATGACTATAGATTTTCTGTACAGAAACTCTTTGACATATAATGGAAGCTGAGTGGTAACTAGAATGTCTATTAATCCATCTAGTTTGGGTGACATCTGTTGCTTTATTATTGTTTGCTGCCTAGGATGACAAAGTCAAGAGAACCCAAAGAGTCCTATATGAGTTTGTTCATGAAAGAAATTCTACCACTTTGGGGACTAGTGATTTTAGGAGGGCAATAAAACCATTTGAGAACTTTTTGACATGTAGTTCAGCACAATGGAGGACAACATCCTCATGGACCTTATCTGAACTCCCAACACCCAATAAAGTTCCTTTTAATACACACAAAATATATATATTCCTCTACCTTAAATGAAAGAGTCTAATCTGTTGCCAAGAACGAGAGGGACATAACAGGAAAACAATATGAATTTAGAAACTATACACTCCAAACTCTCAGATGTAGGACCCACATGAACTAGGAAAATGTTCCCCCATCTGAACTCTTTCTTGTGTTATGGGTCTGCTAATCTGAGACAGACACTTCTTTTTTAAATCTATGATTCTCTGACCTTTATAATGAGTCAGATGTATTCTTTTATTTTTTCTGTGCACAAATCTTACAGCTTCCCACCTTTGACAACCTAAGCTTCCTTTAAGACGGGTTTTTGGTTTTTTTTTCCAAACAGAGCACTATTGGTGTTTTGAACCTGGTAATTCTTTGTTATGGGGGGCTCTCCTATGCATTGTGGATGCTATCAACTAACCTGGCCTTTACCCATTAGATTCCAATAGAAGCCACAATCTCAGGGGTGATAACCAAACCTGCCTCCAGGCATTGCCAAAGAACCTTGTGGAGTGAAATCACACTTGGTTGCTCTAGGGATCCTCTTGCTTCTGACCCAAATTTATAATTTCCAGAGATGTCTGTGCTTTCAAGCCCACACTCTTGCAATACTTGAGCAGTCCCTAAGCCTGAGGAAAGTGTCTCTGAAGGTTGCTAAATAATGGAAATATTGTTGTGTCTATGTGGTGGTTGTTTTTGGTCCAATCAGAAGATACCTCTGGCTATTTATTAAATGTGTCTCTTGGGCCAATATGAAATGGTTCCCACCTTTTATGGTCATTTCAGGCTGTAGGAGAAGGTCATAATGTAAATTTCAGAGTTTGACATTTTCTCCATGTGTTCCTTAAAGATTTAAGATGGTAGAGAAAAATTAATCAAGAAAAGATTCCTCAATTTATGCCCAATTATAATCAACATATTCCAGTAAATTTATTCTTTGGATATTTTTATCTTTAGATTGATGAGGTATTTATATATTTTAAAATGTAACTTATTTATGGGTATAGGTATTTTAAAGGGAAATTAGTAGAGAATGTATTACCACTGGTAGTAAAACCATACCAAAAGCAAATGTGTGTGTCTCTGGATCCTAATATTTTGAGCACATACTCAAACTAACCAATACCCCTGCATTTGATTGATTGGCATTTATTATTTTTAACGTAAAAAAAATTTATAGGGGAGGTATTTTATTCATCACATGATTCTTCCAATCCCTCACTAAATGTACCTCTTCCCAAATCCGATGTAGTTCCAGATGTGTAACCCAGCCTTCTAGCTTCTTGTCAACTAGCTTTCACTACGCTATTACTAAGAGGAAGGACTTTTCTTGGTCAAGTTGTAGTTGAGAATACCTATAGGAATCCTTACAAATCCACTCTGCTTGACATGGCTTGCTTTGCTGCAATTGTGCTGCCTAATCTGCAAGGATAGCCATGTACAAACAAATAAACTTATCTACCTTCATAAAACTTACATTTCATTCTAATCTGGAATACTTTATTATTAGATGGGGTAGCTATAATTATATACTAAGCAGAAACACTGATAAAGGGGATGACATATGAGCTGGAATGGAATATTTAAAAATTTTGAATATGTATCTAGGAAATGACTCAATGAGCAGGTAACATTTGAGAAAAGACCTGACAATATTTGGGTGAAAATATTCATGGCAGAAGGGATAGCAAGGGCAAGGACCCTGATGCAGGAGCACGACTGGGTTATTCCAAGAATTTCAAGAAGGTCACTGTTGCTATTTTTAGAATTAACTAGAAGAAATACTATCAGGATGAACTTCTGATTAAAACCTTATAAAAGTTTAATTATGTGGGCTTTCAGCTTTCCGTGTGTGTGTGTATTTGCCTGAGAGAGAGAGAGACAGAGAGAGAGAGAGAGAGAAAAATTCTGTTTGGATATTCTATTGTTGCAACTAAAATTTGAAGTCTCTAAATCCCTCCCAAATGTAAATTGTAGTAATATGAAATTCGAATTTAAGCTTTACTTCTGTCAATGTGAGTTTGCATAAGTCACTCTTCTTGTAGATAATTGTAAAAAAAAAAAAAGAGAGAGAGAGAGAGATTTAACTAGACGATAGAAATAGAAGGGAGAAGCAGATGGCAAAGTTAAAGTATATGAGTTTTAAATTTTGTTTTCTTGTTGGTTCCCTAGTGAAGCCTTATAGGAAACTTTAAAAAATGAGATAAAACATAAACTGAATCCTTATATAAGCATCTCTGAATCGGTTTTAAAATAGAAACAAAGGGCTTGTGTAAAAAGTTCTATGGCATTTTTTTTTGATAGTATAAAAAGCAGCAGTCAACAATTCAACAATTCTAAGTAATACATCAGGAAATTATAAAATATTTGATAGACAAAAAATTTTTAAAAGTGACTCTTAACTATATGTATTCTCTATTATCAATGAAAATAAATTTATCAGTTAACTGAAATTCTAAGGAAAAGAAATCCTGAATCATTGCTATAAGGCATGATATTTAATTGCATAGTACCAGAGTTTGTACTTTATACTATAGTTTATATAAATCACATTTTTAACTCAGTGACATTCATTTATTTGTTTATAAAAGCATGGAAATTGTTATATTGATCATTTTTCACCATGCGGTCCTAATTTCTTCAATGGTTTTTTTCATAAGTAGTGGTTCTTAGAAACCTAACTCTCTCATTTGGGAAGTAACAGTTGTTTTATCACAGGGGCCACTTATTTTATAAATATTGAGAATGCAATTGATATTATGAGAAAGTTTGATTAGATATTCCTCCTCATAATTCCAATGAGAAAGTTCAGCCCCCTTGTGCCACTTTAATTTTAAAGGAACTTAATGGAAAATAGAGAAATTTAGCTTACGATGAATAACATGGCTTAGAATTAATATGGTTTTCTGACATAAAGGTTTTTTCCCTCTACTGTTTTCCAGCCTATATCATTTAATATAAACTCCATAATGTAATCTCACTTTGGGGTATGATTTAATGTTCATATAACTTCACTTAAATATGTTTTCAAAATAAATTATTTTTTCTGATTATAATCTTAGCCTAATCTCATTAATGGGAATAAACCAATGTTTAATTGTTGATGCATTTCCTTCTACCATGTTTTATATACTTTTGTATAATGCGGATTCAGCTGGACCCCATTGCCCTCAAAATTCTGATTAGACTTGATTGGAACTGTAGTATTAGATCCTGATATTTACTCAGAGTTTCACTGTGATTTCCAAAACTATTTTACCCCATGTTTTTCTGCCTTAATTTGTCACTTCATCAGGTCACAAGTGTCAGATGTATCATTGTTTCCATGAAATCCATCCCACTGTACTAGGGAAATTTTATGTCTTTCAAATATTATAAAGTCCCAAGGATTGTGGAGATCGATTCCTTCATAAGCTACATCACTTTTGCCATCTAACTGGCTTCCCTACAGTGTATTTCCTGCTGCCTCGGAAAGCCTGGGCTCCTAATGTATAATCTCTCCTGTTTTCTGTATAACTCTTGAAGGTGAAAACCAATGGGTGATTTCTAGGCAAGTAACCCTATTAAGCCTGTTGACTTTCCCCAAATTTTTAAAGTATACAAAAATTCTCTTATTTTGTTACAAGTATAAAAATATCTCATACATATCTAAGTCAAATCGTAATTAGAATGATATAGCCATTTTTCACTTACTATTTTTAAACATTTCATTGTAGTAACATATATATATAACCCGACATGTCCCATTTAACCACTTTTTAAAAGCAAATTTATTGAGATATATTCACATATAATACAATCCATCCACAGAGCACATCCAACGGGTTCTGATATAGTCACAGTGTTGTGCATTCATCACCACAGTCAATAATATAGCATTTTCATTACTCCAAAAAACCCCTCCCCTTGCAGTTACCTTTCAATCTCTATCCATTCCCCACCATATACACCCACTAATCTAACTCTATCTCTATAAATTTATGCATACTTATATTTTATATAAACGGATGCAAATAATATGCAGTTCTTGTATTGGGTTTTTCACTTATAATAATCTCCTTTTTTAACCAATCAATTTTATTAATATATATTAATAAAGCATAAATCCATCCTAAGTGCACAGTCAGTGGCATTTGTGTAATCACATTGTTGTGCATTCATCACTTCAACCATTTTCCAATATAATAATTATTATATTCCAATTCCATTATTCCAATAATAATAATAAAGAAAAAACATACAAAACTCATCACCTCTTAATCTCTCTAAACTTCCCTTGCCATATATAGCTGCTATTTTTTTCCTTCTCTCTAGTATATTTGTATTTATATTTTGTAAAAATAGTCTTATTTATGCAATATATTCCATATTCATGTTTTACATGAGCTTACATTATCTTATATGGTCCCATGTTACAGTTTTTAGCTTTCCTTCTAGTAATATACATGACCTTAGACTTTCCCTTTCAACCATTGTCATACCCACATAATAGTTCTGCTAGTTACAAACACTAAGCTGTGCTTTCACCATATCTATTCATTTCCAAATACTTACAAAAAATCTTTTTACCAATTCTGCACAGAATAATGCTCACCTATGCATTCTCTACACTTATTCTATTTTTTGGTGATCTAGATTCTAATTATTAACTCGATGGTTTTCCATAACATATTTAGTTCGTAATAGCACATCATACAGTAGTTGCCCTTTTTTGTCTTGCTTGCTTCATTCCAAATAATGTCCTCCAGGATCAACCATGTTGTCATATGCTTCACGAATTCATTTCTTCTTACTGCTGCATAATACTCCATCATGTGTATACACAACAATTTGTTTATCCATTCATCAGTTGATGGAAACCTGGATTGTTTTCAACTTTTGGCAATGGTGAATAAGACCAACATTAGCATTGGTGTGCAGATGTCTGTTCATGTCTCTGCTCTCAGTTCTTCTGGAACGGTATTGTTGGGTCCCATGGCAAGTCTATATTCAACTTCCTTAGGAGCTGCCAAATAGTTTTCCACAATAGCTGTACCATTCTATATTCCCACCAACAGGGAATAAGCATTCCTATCTCTCCACATCCTCTCCAAAATATACAGTTTCCCTACTGTTTAAAAGTGGTATGAAATGATATCTCATTGTGGTTTTGATTTACATTTCAATAATCACTAGTGATATTGAACAGCTTTCCATGTGTTTCTTCATTAGTATTTCTCCTTTGGACAATTGTCTTTTCAAGTCTTTTGCCAATTTTTAATTGAGTAGTTTGCCCTTTTATTGTTGAGATGTATGATCTTTTTGTATATCATAGATATTAAACCTATAGTGGATATGTGATTGCCAAATATTTTCTCCCATTGAGTTGGTTGCCTTTTCATTCTTTTGACAAAGTCCTTTGAGGTGCTAAAGTGTCTACTTTGAGGAGGTCCCATTTATCTATTTCCTCTTTTATAGCTTGTGCATTATGTAAAGGTTTTCAGAAACTACTGCCAATCACAAGATCTTGAAAGTGTTTTCCTACATTTTCTTCTAGGAGTATTATTGTTGTTGCTTTTATATTTGAATCTATTTTGCATAAATTTTGTATAAAGTGTGAGATAAGAATCCTCTTTCTTTCTTTTGGATATGGATATCCAGTTCTCCCAGTACTATTTGTTTAATAGACTGTTCTGGCCCAGCTGGGAGGGCTTTACATCCTTGTGAAATACCACTTGATTGTAGATTTGAGGGTCTTTTACTTAGTTCTCAATTTAGTTCTGTTGGTCAGTCTGTCTGTCTTTATGCCATGCTGTTTTTACCAGTATAGCTAAGTAATATGCTTTAAAGTCCAGAAGTGAGTCCTCCAAATTTGTTCTTTTTTTAAAACATTTTTGGCTATTTGGGGCCCTTACCCTTCCAAATAAATTTGATAAATTTGATTTTTTTTTCATTTCTGTAAAAAAGGCTGTTGGGATTTTTATGGGGATTGTGTTGAATCTGCAAATTAGTGGGTGGAATAGACATTTTTATGATATTTAGTCTTCCAAGCCATGAACACAGAATCTCCTTCCATTTATTTAAGTCTTCTTCAGTTTCTTTCAGCAATGTTTTGTAATTTTCTGCATGTAGGTCCTTTATTTCCTTGGTTAAGTTTATACATAAATATTTGATTGTTTTAGTTTCTATTATAACTGGAAATTTTTTTTCTGAGTTCCTCCTCAGATAGCATATCAGAGTATATGGAAATGCTAGTGATTTTTGCATATTACTCTTGTATCCCACCACTTTGCTGAACTTGTCTACTAGTTCCAATGACTTGGTTGTGGATTTTTCAGGAGATTCTAGATAGTGGATCATATTATCAGCAAATAGCCTAAGTTTTACTTCTTCTTTTTCTATTTGGGTGACTTTTATTTCTTTATCTAGTGTAATTGCTCTAGCTAGAAATTCTAGCACAATATTGAATAACAGTGGTCACACTAGACATCCTTGTCTTGTTCCTGACCTCAGCAGGGCAATTTTCAGTCCTTTACTGTTGAGTACAATGCTCGCTGCAGGTTTTTCATATTTGCACTTTACTATATTGACAATGCTTCCTTCTATTCCTATCTTTTGGAGTGTTTTTATTAAGGGTGATATATTTTGTTAAATGCCTTTCTGTATCAGTTGTGAGGATAATGTGATTTTTGTTCTTCAATTTATCAGTGTGCTTTACTACACTAATTGATTTTCTTGGGTTGAACCATCCTTGCATAAATGGATTAAGACCCACTTGATCAGGGTATGCAATTCTTTTAATGTGCTTTTGGATTCAATTTGCAAGTTTTTTGCTGAGTATTTTTGCATCTATATTCATTAGAGATATTTATCTGTAATATTCTGTTTTCATAGTATCTTTATCTAGTTTTGATATTCCAATGATGTTGGCTTCATAGAAAGAGTTTAGTATTGTTCGTTCCTGTTCAATTTTTCAGAAGAACTTGAGCAAGATTGGTATTTGATAGTCTAGAATCATTGGTAGAATTCCCCTGTGAAGCCATCTGGTCCCAGGCATTTAATCTTTGGGAGTATTTTGATGATTGTTTCAATCTCTTCACTTGTGATTGGTTTGTTGAGGTCTTCTATTTTTACTAAGGTCACTGTAGGTAGTTTGTGTGTTTCTATCCATCTCATCTTCATTGTTCAGTTTTTTGGCATACAGTTGTTCATAGTATCCTTATAAGATCTCTCTTATTTCTGCAGCATCAGTGGTAATGTCCCCACTCTCATTTCTGACTTATTTATCTGTATCATCTCTCTTTTTTTCTCTTCCAGTCTAGCTAAGGGCTTGTTGATTTTGTTGTTCTCAAAGAACCAAATTTTGGTTTTGTTGATTCTCTATTGTTTTTTGTTGTGGTTGTTGTTGTTGTTCTTGATTTCATTCATTTCTGCTCTGATCTTTACTATGTCTTTCCTTGAGTTTGGTGTGGGATTAGTTTGCCATTATTTTTCTAGTTCCTCTAGGTGTGCAGTTAGTTCTTAAATTTTAGCTCTTTCTTATTTTTTTAAAATGTAAGCAATGGAGGCTATAAATTTCTCTCTCAGCTCTAACTTTGTGGGGTCTCAGAGGTTTTGATATGTTGTGTTCTCATTTTCATTCATCTCAAGATATTTCCTGAATTGTCTTGCAATTTCTTCTTTGACCCACTGGTTATTTAAGTGTGCTGTTTAATTTCCATATATTTATGAATTTTCCCTTTCCATCCAATAATGATTTCCAGCTTCATTCTATTATGATCAAAGAAAGTATTTTGTATAATTTCAATATTTTTAAATTTATTGAGACTTGTCATGTGACCCATCACATGGTCTATCTTGGAGAAGGATCCATGAGCACTTGAAATGAATGTATATCTTGTTGTTTCGGGGTGCAATGCTCTATAGATGTCTATTAATTCTAGTTAATTTATAATATTAATCAACTTTTCTGTTTCTTTATTTATCCTCTATCCAGATGTTATCTACAATACTGAGAGTGGTATATTGAAGTCACCAAGTATTTTTGTAGAGAGATCTATTTCTTCCCTCAGTTTTGCCAGTGTGTGCCTCATGTATCTTAGGGCATTTAGGTGCCCTAAAGTTATTTCTTCTTGGTGAAATTGTCCATTTTTATAATATATAATCACCCTCTTCATCCCTTATAACTGCTTTCCATTTAATATCTATTTTGTCGGGGCTGGCTAGATAGCCCAGTGGATAAGAGTGCCAGAGTACCACATGGGAAGTCCTGGGTTCGGTTCCCGGAGACTTCTCCGAGCGGGCAGATGGCCTTGAGAAAGGCAAGCCGCCGTGGGCAGGGCAAAAAGTTGCCACGGGCAGGGCGGAGCCACCACGGGCATGGCAAAGTCACCCATGAAACACGGAGCTGCTGCCTGTGAAACGCGGAAGCCAGGCAGCCCGCAAAACACGGAGCACTGCTGCCCGCAAAACATGGAGTGGAACTGCCCATGAAAACGGAATGGAGCCACCCACGAATGGAGTGAGCTGCCTCTGCAGAGGGCCGACTCAGCGCGTCGCCGCAAAAGACGGGAGACAATAAGTGGACATAGGAAAAAACACAGAAGAATGGACACACAGCAAGAGCAAGCAGAAGGGGGGGGGGATATGTAACCAAAATAAAAAAAATTAATTAATTAAATAAAATCTATTTTGTCTTCTATTAGTATCACTACTCCAGCTCTTTGTTGCTTACTATTTTCATGGAATCTCTTTTCAACCTTTCACTTTTAACCTCTTTGTGTCCTTACATTGGAGGTGAGCCTTTTATAGACAATCTATAGATGGCTAATATTTTTTTAATACATTCTGTCAGTCTGTGTCTTCTTTTTGGGGATTTTAAGACATTAACATTACAGTCTTATTACTTTAGAGGCATTACTTACTTCATCTATTTTGTGTTTTGGTACTCTGTTGTCATATCATACTATTGTCTGTATTTTTACCATTTAAGTTACCCTTTCTAATCTTCATTTCTACACTAATCTCCAAATCTCTTGCCCTTGTTTTGTCCTTTCAGGCTGCAGCCCTGTCTTTAGTATCTCTTGTAATTCTGGTCTTTTAGTAATATATTCTATCAGTTCTTTTATGTTACTGAAAACTTTGATCTCACCCTCATTTTTGAAGGACAGTTCTGTCAGATACAGAATTCTTGGCTGGCAGTTTTTTTCTTTCAGTGCCTAAATACATTGTAGCACTTTCTTCTTATGTGATGCTTTGCTTTTCTCTTGCTACTTTCCAAATCCTCTCTTTACTTCTCATCTTTGTCATTCTGCATAGTAAATGTGTCAGGGTAGATCTATTCAGATTTATTTTGTTTGAGGTGTGTTGTCCTTGCTAGATATTGATATTTATGTTTTTCATAATGGTTGGGAAGTTTTCAGTCATTATATCCTCAAATATTCTTTCTGCCCCTTTTCCATTATCTTCTCCTACTGGGACACCAATTATGTGATATTTGTGTATTTCACATTATTGTTCAATTCCCTGAGACTCTTTTCCATTTTTTCATTCTTTTTTATTTCTGTCCCCCTGTCTTTTCATGTTCAGATGTTCTGTCTTCAGAATCATTAGTTCTGTCTTCAGGTAATTCAAATCTGTTCTCATGTGCCTCTAATGTATTTTTAATCTCATTCATTATGTCTTTCATTCCCGTAAAGTCTGTTAGTTTTCTATGCAGGGTTTCAAATTGTCCTTTATCCTCACCCAGAATATAATTAATATCCTTTATCTCTTTAGTCATATTTTCTTTGAATTGAGAAGAGTTGTGTTATTATCACTAATTAATTGTCTTAAATCCTGTATCTCTTCAGGGTATTTGGTTTGTTCTTTTGACTGGGTCATCTCTTCCTATTTCTTAGTATGCCTTGTAATTTCTTGCTGCTGCCTAGGCATCTGAATATGTTTGTGACTTTACTGTGATGGCCAATTTCTCTCTCTTGCCTATTGTCTATTTTTCATTGCTCCTCTTTGATATTTGGTTCAACTTATTCTGTCTTTAAACTTGCCCAGAAAAAGTTATCAAAATCATGCCAGGGATTTACTAATGGGGCACAGATTTTCACCCAAGAGTTAGAGTACATAGAGAACACTTAGCAGTTTTTGTCCCTGCAATTTCTAGACCAGTGAGCAGATGGTGCTCATCAATGCACCTTTCCTTGGATTTGTTTGTTTACTTTCCTGTCTTTTGGTCTGTCCAGAGCTGAGACACAAAGTGGGCTCTGCTGCCCAAATTCACCAAAGAAAAGTCCCCCAACTCCCCCTCACTTTTTCCTTGTAATAGCTGACAGCAGGGAAGGTGTCTGTCCCCCTTTCAGTCAGCTGCATTGAGTCAGGGCTTTCAACCCAAATAAGTGTCTTGGAGGTGAGGGAGGGGACCTCTTTCAAGCTGCAATGGGAGGTTGGTGATTCATGTTTGTTTTTTCAGGTTTTTTGTCTCTCTGTCCCTCACCTTTCTTGGAGTTGTGTAGCACTGCCCAAGTCTGCCAACTCCAAAAATAGGTCCCTTGGACAGCTTTTGGCTGTTTCTCTGTTGTTTTGTGCAAGAGTTAAGCCATGCCTACCTTATTTGATGCCATCTTCCCTCTCTCTCTAACAATTGATGAAAAAAATTAATATATAAATTTTCACTATAGTCTACAGCTTGCTTTTAGTGCATTTTAGCTCATATACCATCCTATTATTAATGTCTTATAATATTAACATATACTTGTTCTGCTTCATTGAAGAAAACTCTTAAATTTGTACTATTTATCACACTCATTGTTTATAAAAGGGTTCACCATGCTATACTGTCCTGTTTCATCCTTGAGCTTTTCTTCTAGTGACACAAACTTTTCCTTTCAACCATAATCATAACCCCATATTGGTGCTGCTAATTGCATTCACTGTAATATGCTATCATCACTTCTATCCAATTATAAGTATTTACAGTCAACCTTATTTGCAATTCTGCACAAATTAAGCCACTACTGTCCATTCTCTATCATCTTTCTACCTTCTGGTGACCAATCATCTAGCTATTAACTCCATGTCTTTGCTCATTATATTTAGTCATATTAGTGAGTTCATACAATATTTGTCATTTTGTGTCTGGCTTGCTTTACTCAACATAATGTCCTCAAGATTCTTCCATGTTGACATTTGTTTTATGACTTCATTACTTCTTACAGCTGAATAATATTCCATTGTATGCATATACCACATTTGTTTATCCATTGATCTCTCAATGGATGGACACCTGGGTTGTTTCCATCTTTTAGCAATTGTGAATAATGCCACTATGAAAGTAGGTGTGTAAATGTCGATTCAAGTCCCTAGTTTCAGTACATCTACATATATACCTAGGAGTGGGATTGTCAGACCATATGGCAGCTCTATATTTAACATCCTTAGCAAATGTTAAACAGTCTGTTCAGACCTTAGATATTTAGTCTTCCGATCCATGAACATGGAATCCCCTTCCATTTGTTTAGGTCTTCTTTAGTTACTTTTAGCAGTGTTTTAAGTTTTCTGAGTACAAATCCTTTATATCCCTATTAAATTTATTCCTAGATATTTCATTCTTTATTTGCTATAGTAATTAGAAATTTTTCCTGATTTTCTCTTCAGTTTGTTCATTTCTATTGTGTAGAAACACTGCTGATTTTTGTATATCAATCTGGTATCCTGCCTCTTTGCTGAATTCTTTTATAAGCTGTGTAATTTCACTGTTAATTTTTCAGGATTTTCTCAACATAGTATCATAACATCTGCAAATAGTGAAAGTTTTACTTCTTCCTTTCCAAATTGGATTCATTTTATTCCTCTTTCTGACCTAATTGCTCTAGCAAGAACTTCTGATACTATGTTGAATAACAGTGGTGAAAGTGGAAATCTTTGTCTTGTTCCTGATCATAGAGGGAAAGTCTTTAGAATTTCACCATTGAGTTGGCCGTTGGCTGAGAGTTTTTCATATATGCTCTGTATCATGTTGAGGAAGTTTCCTTCTATTCCTCTGTTTTGAAGTGCTTTCATCAAGAATGCATGCTGGATTTTGTCAAATGTATTTTCTGCATCAATAGAGATAACAATGTGTTTTTTCCCTTTGGTTTGTTAATGCAGTATATTACATCAATTGATTTTCTTGTGTTGAATCACGCTTGCATACTTGGGATAAAACCCACTTGATCTTGTACTATAATTCTTGTAATGTGCTGTTGAATTCCATTTGCAAGTATTTTGTTGGGGATTTTTTGCATCTATATTCATTAGAGAGATTGGTCTGAAACTTTCTTTCCTTGTAGTATCTTTGGTTTTGGTATTAGTTTTGTGTTTTCCTCATACAGTCAGTTAGGCCCTGTACTATCCTCTTCAGTTTTTTGGAAGATTTTGAGCAAGATTGGTATTAATTTTTCATGAGACAATTGGTAGAATTCACCTGTGAAGTCCTCTGGCTTTTCTTTGTTGGGAAGTTTTTGATGACTCATCCCATCTCTTTGCTTGTGTCCCCTCTCATTTCTGATTTTATTTATTTGTATCTTCCCTCTTTTTTCCTTTGTCAATTTTGGCAATCTTCTCAAAGAACAAACTTTTGATTGTGTTGATTCTATTTTTTTTGTCATGAATTTCATTTATTTCTGATATAATATTTGTTATTTCTTTCCTTCTGTTTTTTTTTTTTTGGGGGGGGGCAGGGTTAATTTGCTGTTCTTTTTTTAATTTCCTCCACATATGCAGTATCTAAGCTTGACAAAGAGCAGTTGACGCAAAGTACCAGAAATTTGTTGGCTTTTATAATGGGGATTTATTTGGGGTAAAATCTTACAGTCCCCAGGCTGTGAAAAGTCCAACTCAAGGCACCATAAGAGGTGCTTTCTCACCAAAGTCAGCTGCCACATGTTGAAGCAAGATGGTCATTATCTCTTCCTGGACTCTCTTTCCCCTCTGGGCTTCCTCTCTCAGGCCCAGATGCTCCGCTTACTTCCGAATTTCAGCTGCAAGCTGGCAAAGGGCTTGTCTCTTAGGGTTTCTTATATCAGTTTTAACTGTTCTGTTCTATTCCCAAATTCAGCTGTAAGGTATCAGGCAAATGGCTCATCTCTTCCCAGAGCTTCAGCTGTTTGAACCTACATCTTTTTGTCACATGGCAGGATCAAAAATGACAGAGCTCTCTTTTCCCTGTGTCTGTCTCAGTTGGTCTTTCTCTGTGTTTCTGTTTACATCAGACACAGCAAGAGGGTGGAAACCCAACCTGTCATTACACCTTACTGACATAGTCCAATCAAAAGCCTTAAGTGATCTTATTAAGTAATATAATCAAAGGCCCCTCAGCTGAATTTAATGCAATCACATGGTATCACACCCAAAGGAATTGATTAGTTTACAAAAATATTTTCAGTATTCATAAAATAATCTCAAATTGCCACATGTAGTTGAGTCTTTGATTTTAGTGCCCTCTTATTTTTTAATGTAAGTATTTATGGCTATAAATTTCCCTCTCAGCAATTCTGTATTAGTCAGCCAAAGGGGTGCTGATGCAAAGTATCAGAAGGCTGTTGGATTTTATAAAGGGTATTTATTTGAGGTAAAACTTTGCAGTCTGAAGGCCCTAAAGAGTCCAACTCAAGATTGCTTTCTCACCAAAGTCAGTTGCCACGTGTTGAACCAAGATGGGGCATAAGCTTTGCCTATCTCTCAGGGCTTACTATATTAGTATCTGGCATAGGGCTGGTTTCTTTCCATGCTTCCTCCGCTGCTCAGCTACTCTGTTCTCTTCAGTTGCAAACTATCAGGCAAATGGCTCATTGCACCCCAGGCTTTATTTGTTTGAGTTCTCTCTCCTTTGGCATCTATGGAGCTCTCTCTCTTCCTGTGTGTCTTCTTGAGTGAGTGTCTATTTATATCAGGCCACCAAGGGGGCAGGTACTCAAACCTGAGTTAGGCCCTACTGATGTGGTCAAATCAAAGTCCTAATCTTTTATCAAGTAAATTTAAAACCTTTGAATTTAATACAATCAAAGGATGTCACACCCAGAGGAACAGACCAGTTTATAAATATAATTTTTCTGTTTTTGGGAGATTCATAAATAGCATCAAACTGTCACAAATGCCTTTGCTGTATCACCATATAGATTTTGATATGTGTGTTCTCTTTTTCATTTGTTTTGGAATATTTACTGATTTCTCTTGCAATTTCTTTTTTAACCCACTGATTGTTTGAGTATGTTGTTTAACCTTCATAATTTGTGAATTTCCAGTTTTCTGCCTGTTATTGATTTCCAGCCTCATTGCATTATGATCAGAAAAGGTGTTTTGTTTAATTTCAATCTTTTTAAATTTATTGAGACCTGATTTGTGATCCAATATATGGTCTATACTGGAGAAAGTTTCATGAGCACTTGTGAAGAATATATATCCTGCTTCCTTGATTTGCAGAGTTCTATAAATATCTGTGAAATCTAGTTCATTTATAATATTATTTAAGCTTTCTGTTTTCTTATGACCCTCTGTCCAGATGTTCTATCCATTGAGGAAAGTGGTGTACTGCAGTCTGCGAATTTTATTGTAGAGCTATCTATTTCTCCCTTCAATTTTGCCAGCTATATTAGTAAGGGTTATCTAGGGAAGCAGAACTGACAGGAGCTGTCTGTAAATAGCATGGCATTTTATAAAATTATCTCACAAGAATGTGGGGATGCATGAGTCCAAATTCCACAGGGTAGCCTACAATTAGGTCCTCAATGAGTTCCACAGGAGACACTGGCTGTCTGAAGTAGAGATCAGAGTTTTCTCCCAGAATGCTGAAATTACTTCTCCATTTAAGGTCTTCATCTTATTGGTTAAGACATCAATTACTGCTGAAGACAATCTCCTCAGTTGATTGTAGATGTAATCAGCCATAGATGTAATCAACTTACTGATGGTTAAAATTGAGGAATTGCATTACAATTAGCCCAATGCTTGCTTGACCAAACAACTGCACATTACCTGGCTAGTACATGATGATTAAAGTTGATCCATTAACCTAACCATCACCCCAGTGTTTGCCTCATGTATTTTGAGGCACCCTGGTTAGGCTCATAATTATTTGTTATAGTTATTTCTTTTAGCATATAATGTCCTTATTCATCTCTTATAGTATTTGTGCATTTAAAATCTATTTTGTCCAATATTAGTGTAGCTCTTCTAGCTCTTTTTTTTATTGTTACTGTTAGCATGGAATATCTTTTTCCAACCTTTCACTTTTAGTCTATTTGTATCCTTGTGCCTAAGGTGAATGTCCTATAAAAAGTATATAGATGGTTCACAGTTTTATCTATTCTGTCAGTCTGGGTCTTTTGACACAAGGGAATTCAATCCAATAATATTCAATGGTACTACTCTAAATTATTACTTACTTTGACCATTTTATCCTTTGGCTTATCTATGTCATATTTTATTATTGTCTGTCTTTTTACCCTTTTAGTTATCCTTACTAATAATCTTAATTTCTACATTCTTCTCCAAGTCTCTCCTGTCATTTACTTTCTAGCTGCAGCACTACCTTTAATATTTCTTATAAAGCCATTCACTTCATGACAAACTTTCTCAGTTTCTGTTTATTTGTAAAAACTTAAACTCACCCTCAATTTGAAGGACAGTTTTGCCTGACAAATAATACTTGACTACCATTTTTCTCATTTCACTATCTCAAATATGTTATACCACTGCTATCTCATATCCATAGTTTCTGATGAGAAATCAGCACTTAGTCTTATTGAGTATCCCTTTCATGTGATGAATTTCTTTTTTCTTGCTGCTTTCAGAATTCTCTCTTTATTTGATATTCTGAATAGTATGCTTCTCACAGTAGATGTATTTGGATTTATTCTGTTTTGAGTATATTGCCTTCTTGTATATTCATATACATAAGTTTGGAAATTTTTCAACCTTTATATATTTCCTCAAATAATCTTTCTCCTTGTGGGACACCCATAATGCATATGTTTGCATGTTTCGGGCTGTCATTCAGTTCCCTAAAACCCTGTTCAATTTTTTCATTATTTTTGCTATCTGTACTTCTATCTTTTCAAGTTCAGATGTTCTGTTTTCCAATTTGCTTATCAGACCTTCTGCCATTTCAAATCTGCTGCTGTAAGCCACTTTTGAATTTTTAATCCATTGGGTCTCTCATTCACATAAGCTATGTTACTTTTCTTTGTAAGCACTCAATGTCTTCTTTAAGCTTACCCAGTGTTTTTTCAAAATCCTTTATCTCTTTAGCCACATTTTCCTTCAAAGTTTTGAATTGATTTAGGAGATTTGTGTGACCATCATTGATTAGTTGTTTTAAATCCTGTGTCTCATGCGGATTTTTAATTTGCTCCTTTGGTTGGGCTATATATTCCTATATCTAAGTATGATTTGTAATATTTTGTTGTTATCTAGCATTTGATTATGATGGTGAGCTTACTCTGACGGTCAATTTCTCTCTCTTGTCTAGGATTTTACTGTTGAGTGATTTTGTTTCATACCTCTTCCTTGTTTTTTGGTTCAGCCTATTATAAGTTTTTTTTAATTACAGTTTAAGTTTCAAAACAGGGCTAGGCACCCTCTAATGGAGCATAGACCAGATTCAGATTCAAGGTGACCTGGGCAAAGGAATAGGAGAGATTCCAAAAAGAATTTTTTCCCCTTCACTTTTGCAGCTTACCAAAAGATGGTGTTCTTTGGTGAACCTTTCCATGGAGGTGATTCTGCATTGATTAGAGCCTGGATTCAAAGTTTGGCACTTTTGTTTAAGACGACACTTAGCCTTCCATCACACCCTCTTTCCAGCGGGGAAAATGTCCACTCCCTTCTCAGCCTGGGATTTTACTAAGGCTGTTCACCTCAATGTTGGGGGATGGGCACTGTTCCTTGCCATGGGAGGGAGCAGCACCTAAAGTTTTCATTTTGGCCTCTTCAGCTCTCTGTTCTGCTCCTTCCTAGATGATGTACATCCTTCCCCTGTTCTGCAGATCCCCAAAGCCACTGCTTTGGACAGTTTCTGCCCTTCTTTCATTGTTTTTGTAAGAGAAGTGAGCCCTGATGACTTACTCAATGCCACCTTCCCAGAACTCCATTAACCACTTTTAATTTGGGCTTTTTCCAAAAATCATTACAACACTTCAAACACATGATTTAAAATGGGTTTATATTCTATTACATGGATAAATTATAAATTGAAGACATTTTGTTGATTACTTTGATTGCTTTTATTCTAGAATAAATAGCAATATAATGAATACTTTGTACACATTTAAAAATATATTCTTATTTACTTACTTTAAATATTTCAAAATATTGAGTTATTACAGATGGACAAACATTAGTTATACACTATCAAACAGAAAATTCATTCTATAGGTTTCACAGGTCCATTGCCATAGGTAAATAGTGCCTCAAGACAAACCACACTTGTAACTGATTTTGATACGACTTTGTACTTTGCATTGTTACTGAAAAGATTTAAGGATTTTGGAATATTATGATGTAATGGATGTATTTTGCATATGGAAAGAACATGTGTTTTGGGGGGCAAGACAGTGGAGTGTGGTGGTTTGGAACTGTATGTACCCCAGAAAATCATATTCTTAAAGCTAATCTGTTCCTGTGGGTATGAACCTATTTTAAATCTATATCAATAAGATAACTTCAGTTCTGGCATGGCCCAGGGTGGGTCTTTCTTATCTTACTGGTGTCCTTTATAAGAGAATGAAATTCAAACAGAGAAAAGGCCATGCAAGCAAAAAGCTGAAAGCAAGGAAACCCTTAAGAAATGGGAAAGGCCAGCAGAAATCACCATGAGACTTGCCATGTGGCAGAGGAGCTCAAGACCACTGGAAGCTAGTCTCAGGAAGAAAGCATTGCCTTTATAATACTCTGATTTGGACAATTTTCTCAGCTGAAAAACTGTGAGCTTGTAAGCTAATAACTTCCCATTGTTAAGGCCAACCCATTTTATGGTATCTGCTTTGAGCAGCTTTAGCACACTAAAACACAAGCAGACTGATAGTGGGAGACAAGTTATAAAACAAAGTACTTATTTAACCAATCCCTGAAAAAATAAAATTTATTGCTGTATATTATTTTTTAAATGTGACATTAAATGAAGTAAAAATACTAAAGAATATATAAATTTGACTGAAAAATAAGTAAATTAAAGAACAATTAAAGGTTAGGGTAGTGAATAATAACATTTTGTGGGTAGACAAAGAAATGATCATTAACCACCAATAAACTGCATGCTAATAAACTTGAATGTTGTCATTAAAATAATTGAGAGATTTATTATTATACTTGAGGCATGGCATTACCAGTTCTTTATCTTATATAGCTGTATCTGGAATTACATTTGGTGATATCTGAAGCAAAGAACACATTAAATATTTGAAGCAATGATAAAACAAGTTAGATGAAAAGTGATAAAGAATTGAAGTAAGATATGACTGTAAAGACCGAAGATAAAATTATGAATACAATAAGGAGAGAGAATCCTTGAGTATCTGACTAGAAGAAGTAAGCAGAGGGTGAGTCCATTCATTTCATTCACTCAGACTGGGAAGGTACAAACATAATAAAGTTGAGAGATATTGAATAAACTCAGCTCAATGCATGTTGAGTTTGAACTATGTATTTAATGTTGAATGCAAAGTATATAATTAGATTATTCAAAGGAGAAATTCAAACTGGATTTGGAGCCAATAGCATATAGATAAATACTGAAATTACTCAAAGAGATGAACTATCCAAGGGATAATAGGTGGTAGAGAAAGAGAAGTTTAAAAATGAAAGATAAACAATCACAGATTTTCCAGGCACAAAATAGGAACACACAAAACAAACACACAGACAAACAAACAAACAAATGCATCAGGACATGTGAAAAGAAATTGAAACTAAAGTAGGAGAAACATTTCTAGTAACTAAATGTTAGAGGATATTTGAAGCAAAAAATAAATTGTAGTTCATCTTTAAAGCAAAAAATAGTATGTATAGTACTTGAAAATGAGGCTTCTGGATACACACAGAATAGATTTTCATTTGCTCCATCCATTCCTACTGATTTATGTTAATTTAGAAAATTATTCACCTGCCCAGTAGTCATTTTATCTTTCCATAAAATGAAATGGGGTTTTTATAGAGATCAAATGAGAGCATGCTATAAAGGATTTGTTAAAATGCCAAAAGCATTGTAGCTGCTAAATAAATGTTCTGGTTCCATCATATATATTCTTGTATAGTAATATTATATTTTAGTATATTTTTGCTAAAGTAAACACATAATGAATTTATTCATGTGAATTCCATAATTTGATTTTCATTATTTAAAAATATTTTATTAGATTATTTTACTCTAAAGAAAATAAAATAATAGGCTGAACATCATGCTCCTACTGTCATTATTTTCCAAAAATATTTTTTACATAAATAAAGCATTTTAGATACAGTGAAAATTCTCTTTCTACACTCTGATTTTACTCTCCCTCTCTCTTCCTATATGCAGCCCTTCTAGAAGAGCTGGTGAATATAATTCCTGCTAATGTATTTAAACTTTTGCTAAATATGTATTCAATCATGAAAATGTAGATTTGTTTGTGTTTTAAAATCTAGGGAATCATTACCACTGTGTACATATCATTCTTCAATCAGATTTTAACTTTCAACATTATGGTTTTGATAGTTATAGATATTAATACATGTAGGTATTCTTCAATCATTATAACCACTTTTTATAATTCCATTATACAACTAGGCTATGATGTATATATTCAATGTCCTACTGATAGACATTAGTTTGTTTCAAGTGTGAAATGAAAATTCATGCATTTGTATCTTTCAATACATACATGACAATTTCTCAAATAGACATATCTGAAAGAGGAATTGCTGGCTTGTAGGATATGCCTTACTGTATCTAGTAAACACACTCTGTAAAGTCAGTTCAAAGATTATCCACCAAAAAAAAACAACCCATATTTTAAATTCCCTGATAAACATCCACTGGATTAATGTTATTCTGCATCTATCTTAAGAGTTTAAGGCATTAGTGGTTTTATCTATAGGGAAGTATATCACCAAGACTCAATTAGCTGCATAATTATTTTATATTAAAAACACTGTATGGAAACATTAATGTTTATCTAGTCTTAGATAAATAAAATCACTTGAAGTATGGACTTCCCAAAGTCATTGTATTTAGAAGTGCTAAATTACTTTGCCACATATTAAATTACTTACTCTGAATCTTCCAATTATATTGAAACACCATCCTTCATTGAGACAGTTGATACTGAGTAATCTGCCGTGGTCAATACCTTCCTCACAGCTTTTTCCAGTAAATCTTTGCATACAACTGTAAAGACATCCCTATAAATTAGAAAAATTGCATTTAAATGTTTTCACAACATTCTTTAATATATACCAAAAGGAATAATGCTTTATTAAATTGTATTACAATGTACATAAATACATGTTATTTCAATCATTAATTTTTTCTCTACATACTGGATTCTTGGTCAAGGAAAAGGCTTTCTTTAGAGAGCATCAGGGTCAACTATATGTTTCAATGAAGGATCTTAACATTATTTTTTGAGAACTCAAGTATAAAGTTAATCTGCTCCTAAACTATATTTAACAATAAAAGATAGGTTTTGGAACACTTTCATAATATATTTTTGTAATATACTAGACCATTCCAGATATATAATAAAAATGACAAATAAGATTTTGAATGCTTTAGTAGAGCCATTACATGCTGTTTTGAGACATAGTATACAGAATTACAGTTGAGAAAAATAGCATAAGTCATGGTTAAGTTAATTATAGGGCTTTTTGTATGTTTTCTTTTATATATTTTTTAAAGAAACCAATCTTTATTCTAGTCTACTGAAGTACATTAGTTCCAGTCTATAATGTGTTAAAGAACAAACACAATTATTCTGGATTCCTTTGCCCTGACTCCCATTATTTTGAGAGAAATTTCCCTGTATTTTATGTCATATTTAATAAACTTTATATTATAAAGTGAACGGGAAAATGAAATGAGACTGTGTCTCTTTAAACACTAAAGCTGTTAAGAAAAACATAATTTTCTAGAATTTAAGTTGTTACAAGTTGATTTTGTAACAAAGTAAGTTTAACTATATATTCATGATTTTGAAGTCTCTATAAGAACATAGGATAATTTCATAAAAGAAAGAATCAAAAGTCATATTGGCATAGTTTAACTTAAACAGCAGCAATAAAATATCTTCTCAGTTGTTCTAGGCACAGCTGAGCCCTTGTAGCACTGAATCATTTCCTCATTTATATGAAGAAACCATCCAATTATTCACCACCTACTATGTGTCAGCTACTGGGTTAATTACAGTCATAAATTTTCTCATTTTCTTATTCAATATTTACAAGCCACACAGTGGTAATCTTTTTATTACGACTGTTATAAATGAGGAAACATACTCAGAAAAGTTGTGTTATTTGCCTAGGTCATATCATTGATAAGTGTTAGAGATGTTACTCAAATTAAGTTTAGTCTAACTTTAAATGTATTTTACTGTGCTACTGCATAGTCAAAAGTCTGATAAGATATGTTACTTACTTCTCTAATTCTGGAGGCCTAACTAGAGATTCAGAAATCAGTCCAAATGCCAAACTGCTATGAGAGGTACCATTCTAAACCTCTTCCTGCTCAGGGGATGAAGTGGGGAGTATGAGAATATTCCAAAACTTTGGTAAGTTGTGGCTATAGCATCTCAATTTCCCTTATAAATAGGAATAGATTACATTGGTTAATATCAACTAAGGAGTGTGTGGTACTTGAACATACATTATTTTGGATTGTGGTTTCCAAAAAGCAAGATCAGAGCTATACATTTAATGAAGAACCATTATTAAGCACTAAACGAGAACCATTCAACAAGTTGCTGGATAAAGACAGGGCAGCAGCTGCTCTGGGAAAGGTATTTCTAAACAAAGCAAGTTTCAGTTTTTTTGGAAAATTGGGCCAAAATTTACCATTTTCACTATACAGTAGAAAGGAGGTCCCAAAAGGCCATGTGTGACAATTGATCCAGAAGGACTGAACCCAAATGCAGAGGAAACCCACAATGACAAATTCTCCCTGCTGTGTTACTGGCAATCAGACCTCAAGTCTGCTCCCTCCACCACCTACCAGGCACAGCTTAAAATCTAAGAACTTCCTAATATCACCTTTAAAGAAAACGGCATTCTAACTCAGCCTGCTGTCAGGGAATGAGAAGTTTTAAACAGTTTTCTTGCCAGATAAGAATTTAAAACACAGCAAACAAAAACAAAGAAAAATAATAGAAAACTCATGAACAATATGAAGCTTGAAGAAATGCTATTATAAAAGGTGACAATAAAATTTTCACTGTGTAAGAGTATAGGTGAAACACATTTTTGGGAAAAATGCCTAGAGAAGAGAAATTTCAAATAGCACCAACATTTTAAGACCAATAGTTTAAACAAACATGATTTTTTAAAATTACAAGATAAAAGATTATATGATGAAAAATTCTTGAAAAGGAAGGCAACATAGAAGTGAAAAAAAATTTAAATGGTGCCAGATGAGATAAGGGAGGCATCATTGGAAACAAAATATATGAAAAATAAACTATATTAAACTAATAAAATCAGAATTGTCACCACACCACTCCAAGAAAATCAAGAAAGTGATTCACCTTTGAGATTTAAGAAGCTCTATCTGAAAGAGGGGCAACAGGGGAAATATAAAAATAAGCACATAAATAAATAAAAATATTTTAAAAGATTAATGAAGGGCACTGAAATATTTATAAGAACTGGTCTGTATACATATCAGAGCCCCATAACTTCTACTGCTAATTTATTAATAATTAAAATAACTTTTTTAAAGCCTTTATTTTATTTCATCTACTTTTTCTTCATATTTCGAATAGATATACAAAAGATGCTATGTTACTCTAATTATACATTACCTATGATAAAACAAAAACAAAGATAGAAAACAAAAGTACCTATGATAAAACAAAAACAAAGATACTAAACAGAATTTTTTTTAATGTTTTATTTTTTTAAAGATATTTAGATTACATAAATGTTACATAAAATATATAGGGGATTCCCGTATGCCCTGCTCCCCAAACTGCCCACATTTACCCATATTAAAAACATCCTTCATTAGTGTAGTACATTCATTGCAATTGATGAACACATTTTGGAGCATTGCCAGTAAGCACGGATTATAGTTTACATTGTAGTTTACACTCCCTCCCACCCAATTCTGTAGGTTTTGGCAAGATATATAATGTCTTGTATCTGTCATTGCAATGTCATTCAGGACAATTTCCAAGTCCCGAAAATGACCACTCTCAATTAGAGTGGAGTGGGCACCACCATCCCAGAATTGTCAGGATTGGGGAATGAACAATGGGCTACAGTGGACTTATTGGTATTCTACTATAGACTTATTGTGATTCTAGAAAAGGAAGAACTTGTATCATTGCTGTGGAGGCAGTGGCCACTGGAGGTTCTGAGGTCAGAAGTCTTTAATTTTTTTTCCCCAAAGAGTAAAGGGCAGTGCTTAGTGAAGGAAGACAGACCATTTTGCCACGCCCTTGATAGTGGCGATTGTACTTATGAACCTTTTCTTGTGAAATTGAAATTTAGCGTAGTATTATAAATGGACTAAGAGTTACCTCTTGAAAGCCTTCTTGTTGCTCAAATGTGGCCTCTCTCTAAGGCAAACTCAGCATATAAAAGCACTACATTCCCCTCGGCGTGGGACATGATTCCCAGGGATGAGCCTGCCTGCTACCAAGGCATATTACCAAGTGCCAACTAGCAATGCATCTGGAAAAAGACCTTGATCAAAAGGGGGAAATATTAAATAAAATGAGGTTTTATGACGAAGATATTTCAAAGTGAGTCAGGAAGTCATTCCAGAGGTTACACTTATGCACGTCTCAGCAGGATCTCATTGACTGCCACAGTAAATATTGCCTCAGATAGAAGGGCCCCTGAGGGCTCTAGAGACATCCAGACACTATAAGCAGGAAGGACAAGCTCAGGAAAGCAGCACCCTATGAGTGGGTCTTACTTTGGAATTTATGCTCCCCAGTATAACAGAGTTAGGTTCCTTTATAGCTTCCCTACACATGGACCTTCTGCTCATTTTATTTGAATCTATAATTATCACTATACTTGTTAAATATATGTCCCAGAGACTTAAGTCTTTGGTCCATTCATGTGCCAGTTGAGCCCTGAATCTCAGTAGAGTTACAACTCCTACTCTCCAGTTCACTGGAATCACCCAGGACAACTAACAAGGAGATGATGATGGAAAATGCCCATCCCAAAGAACAGAGAGTGTCTGTAACTGCAAGCAAGATAGTTCCATCCATCGGCCCCATGGGATCTAAACGCCCTCTCAATTAGAAACAGAGTGGATATCACCATCCCAAAATCTTCAAGATTGGAGAATGAACAATGGACTAAACTAGACTTATTATTATTCTATTATAGACTTACTATTATTCTAGCAATGGAAAAAATTTTATCATTGATATAATGACAGTGGCCACCAGAGGTTCTGAGGGTAGGGAAAGGGAATAATAGGTATAAAATGGGGGCATTTTCAGGAATTGTCCTGCATGACATTGCAATGATGGATACAGGCCATTATATATTTTGTCATAATCTACAAAAATTTGTGGGAAATAGTGTAAACTATGATGTAAACTATAGTCTGGTTAGTAGTAATGCTTCAATATGTGTTCATCAATTGTAATAAAGGTCCACACTAATGAAGGATGTTGTTAATGTGGAAAGTGTGGAAGGGGGAAGGGGTGGAGCATATGGAAATCCCCTACATATTTTATGTAACATTTATGTAATCTAAAGCTTCTTTAAAAATTAAAAAATGAAAAATATCTTTATTATTAAGAACATGAGAAGCAACCAATGCTTTCATTAAAAAAAAAACAACTTTGTAATTTGAAATAACTTTAAACTTGCAAGGAAGTTTCAAAAAGAATAAAAAAACAATACATAGAACTTAATGTGCACCCCAGATACCCAGATTTACCAACTGTTAGCATTTTACAACATATGTTATATCATTTTGTCTAACTCTCTACCATCTATTACCTATCTAATATTTATATCTATTTTCTAGACATTTGAGTATAGGTTGCAAATATAATGCTCTCACAACAGTTCACACTTCCTTGTACATTTCCAGAGAACAAGGACATGCACTTATGTAACCACCTTAAATAAAGGTATCAAGTTCAAGAAATTTAATGTTGAAATAAGGCACAGAGATCATATTGGAATTTTTTCAATTGGCCCAATAATGCCCTTTTGGGCAATCTCTCCTCTGTTATTAGATCCCATCCAGGATCATGTATTGAATTTAACTGTCATTGTTCTCTTTAATCTCTCATTATTTTAAATTGTGGTAATATATATGCAACATAAAATTTCCCATTTCAACCACTTTGTAGCATACAATTCGGTGGCATTAATCACATTAAAAATGTTGTACCATCACCACCAATGCTTTCATTTTAATTGAAGGGTGAAAAACTATACTAATTTAACTTTACACCAAGAGAAAGATACAATTGATAAGGTCAGAGTTGTTTATTTATAAGATCACGAAATAGATAATCTTCTAGAAGTAATTAACAAAGCAAGGGGGGGAACACAAATATACAAAAAAAATTTGAAAGGCAATATCAGGACAAATGGAGGTTGATTAGTTATTCCTGAATAAAAATATGCTACAAAGTTTATATATCAAAAAATAAGTTGCCAAAATTGAATGAAAATGAGAATACCTTAACTGAGTAAAATGTTTGTGAGAAATTATCTCCAAAGTATGCAGGAATTACTTATTTATACAGATAAATAATTCAAAGCTTTATGAAAGAGATAATCCTCATGCTATTTATATAAGAACTGATACAAAGAAAATTGTGCTAGTAAAAACTATTTGCCAAAAATTATCAGAAATTTGATACCAAAACTTAAAAAATACTACAAAAATAATTACAGCCATATTAATATAAATAGAAAAAAACTTCTAAATAATTGTAGTGTATTCACTGACACAAAATTCTACTTCTCAGAATTTACCCTGAAGAAATAACAAGATGCCATATTCCCTCCATGATATTCCAAATGTGGTATCTACAGAAAGAAGACAACATCTGATCTAAGAGTTATCATGATCAAATCCTGATCCACCCTCACTACTTCTATTCAATCAATATTCCAAGGACACTATAAACAAGAAACCAATTGGCTTTCCAAATTGCCCATTCTTATTTAGCCAGTTTGGTCATCAAAAGGGTTTCTGTTTTGGAATTTGATTCTCAGAGTATGTTCAGAATATATCTAAATGATGAATTTAGTGCTGAGATTATTTAGTGTTTCCTTGATCTGTTTGCCTTAACAAAATGTGGACTTTATTCTAAGCTATTATTCTTCAGATGAAAGGACATATGCTGTTTTCAGGCAACTTCAAACAGTTTTACATAACTAGAGCTCTGCAAACACGCTTAGGAGTAGACAGAGATGAGGCGGAGAAAGAGTTTATGAAGGAATTTGTAAGAATTGCCAAAACTTCACCAAGATGCAAAAACCTGAAAGTGAAAATCATAGGATTGGAAGTGAAGGATGAGAATAAAAGACAACAAATAAAGAAATAAGAAAGAGATAGGACTTTGATTAATTTATAATCTGTAACTAACGTTCAAGAAGAGAGGCAGATTGAGAGTGAATGAAGACGCCAGCTTAATATTTAGAACTGAAATATATATAACTCTTACATGCTTACCTTCCAAACCTATACCCTGCCATGCCCTTAGTATATATGGGCTCTCCAAGAAAGCTTATGCTTCACACCATGAACTGTGGTAATTTCATAAACTCAAATTCTCCTGCTGGCTCTTCAAAGGGTCGAGTACTATTTATTGAACTGAACGACTATGCAACCACTTCTACACTGCCCAGGATGTTGCTCAAACTCTACTACTTATATCTACACTACTATTCTACTTGAAACATGTCAAACCTTGTACTGCTCATGCCAATGTTACTGTCAGTCCAGTCTGCTTCTCAGCCCTCGGCTGGCCCTGGCTTTATGCATACCACTGAAAATGTCTATTATTCAATATTCTCCTATAAAGTAAGTAGAATCTGCTCTATTTTCTTGGGGGACAGTGAAGGGGCTGCTCGTTTAGAAGATTCCCATAGAAGAGTCCTATATACTTAGGATTTGTTTGTTTACAAACAGCTCTTTACAATGTTTTATGGAAGGGTCCAGGAAATGTTACTCATATCCTCCCTTGACTTGAAATATTCTTTTTTGAAATAGATTTTCCTGAGGACCTTATAGAACCTTTTCTCTTTCTTTTCTTTCTCTTTCCTTCCTTCCTCCCTCATTCCCTCCATCCCTTCCTTACTTTATTCTTTCCTTTCTTCCTTGCTTCCACATTCTCCAGTTCAAGACTTATTCCCTTATACGTGCAAATGCAAGTATTCATATGTTAAAATTCCTTTATCAAGAGACTTATTAGTTCCCATGGAGAACAGTAAGTGCATAGCATACTTAAGTACACTTATTTACCACCATACCAGACAGCTGTCTGCTGTGGACCTAGTTGTTACACAGCACATTATGGGAAAACAGGTTCAGGGCGTGACAGAAAATTTCAGTAAATGCCTGCTTTATGACTTACACAGCACAAAGAGTCCAGAGGAGCAGGGGAAGAGATCTCTTTGTGGCTGATCTCCCAAGGTGACCAAAACTTCTCCCTTTGGCATCTGTAGATGGCAGGTCTGCAAGCCTCACTTCACATCAGAGAGGAGAGACAAGTCTATCCTGTTTCAGTGTGGCATTTATCTACTTTGAGGGGAGAGGGTATGGCCACTGAGAAATTTCTGCCTTAATTAACAACTGGGGCTGTTTGTTCCTAGTTTCTGAGTTTAAGATCTGGTCAAGCCTTTTTATCAGATCTAACATCTCTCCCAATTTGTGCAAAGGAAACAGCACAATAGAAGAAACAGAACAATAGAAGAAGCAGCAATGGGATACGGTCACTTACACTGTGCCTGTGACTCCTCCAGCACATGCTTCAGTCTCGGCATTTTTACTAATATGGCATGCAAACCGGAATACACCTAGAATTGATCTTGGAGTGTGATGAAAGATATTCAGAAAATTGAAATTCGTAGAAATGTGCCTAGATTTTTGTAATTGGTCTGGCAGGAGAATAGAGGTTGGACTTGTGGAAGATGAATCAGCAGTTTGGAGACCAATCAGAAGGATACTGTAGTAATGCAGGAGATATTAGGTATACTTCACGGCAGTAGAAAGAAGAAAAATAGAGGTGATATTCAGGAGACAGAATAAGCTGTACTTTATTAAGTTTTGCTGGCACTTATTAATAGGAAGAAACCTATAAAGTGTCAAGTAGTATTTTGTAATTTTCTTAATACTCTTAATAAGTTCTCAATGTTTAGTATTTATTTTGCATTGGTTTTGTTTTGTTTTGTTTGCTATTGATTGCACTTTTCCTCTTCATATTTCAGAAAGGCTAACATACATTTACATTCATTAATGGTAACCTTCTCTTTCCCCGACACACAATCAATCATATATTTTTTATTATTTTTTTGCAAACAAAGTGCTAACTCTTTCCCAGACTGGATACATAGTTTTCCTTTTTGAAGACCCAGATTTCTCTTTCATGATGTCTGTTTTCCTCTCCTACCCACTCATAATCTTGCATTCCTGCTTGAATAATATAGTTCTTTTAGTTCTAGACTCTAAATTCAATTTCTTCCACTTCTAGATGTCCCATTTGTTTCAGAGGCCCTGTTTTAACACTGTCTCCAAATATTCTATCCTTATGTATTTAGATTTACCACATGACCTCTCCCCCCTACACACACATACATACACACACACTGAATATGGTGAACTTTATTTTCACATGACCTTTTATTCTCATATTCATCCATTTGAAATTTCTATTCTGGTCCATTTGAGAGAAGGTAAGAATATTTTCCCATTATTTTCTTTACATAGCCAACCAGGATGATAGGTTGTCTGATTTCTTGCATATGCATGTTTTTTTCTCTCACACTTCAATATATATTAGTCATGTATAAGGTTGTGAGGAGACAGTATTTTTTCTCCGTAGCATATAGAAGCTTCCCACTGTTTCTGAAGCTGTAAATGCTGTTCCGTGGTCTTCAAGCTAACACTATTGCAAATAAACAATGCCATGGCGCTCTGATTACTTTTTCTTTGTCGGTAAATTGTCTTTTCTGTCTTGGAGCTTGATAGGTATTTCTCTGCGTGCCTTTTCTCATACATCTAGCTTGAAACTCACGGATCCTTTTTAATGTGCAGATTCAGTTATTTCTCTAGTTCAGGAGAACATCCTTCTATAGTTTGATTAATTATTGCTTCTCCTTCATGTTTTCTTTTACTTTTAGAGCTTCCATCACTCCCATGTTAGCTCTTGTTTATACAGACACTCAACTTACTCTGTGTGAATGTTTATTGATTCATTCACTCATATATTAGTTAAACCATTTTTATTTTCACACTGTAGGAAATTACTTTTTGAGACATGGTGCATATTCCAGTGAACAAATTCCTTTCCCTCTTGAAGTTACCTGTTAGTGGGAGAAGACAGAAAATAAAGAGCTAAATATTGAATATGTTAAGATAAAAATAAAGCAATTAGGATAGATAGTAGGTACTGGGAGTTGTTATTTTTCAAAGGTTGGTCAGGGACAGCTTCATAACAATATATTACATAAAGATCAGGAGAAATTTGGGGTGAGGGTCAAGTATGTACATGAAGGTAAAGGCAGATCTGCTTCTCTTTATTTTTCCCTCTGCTTAAAAATATTTAATTCATTATAACGTTCTAGATTGCCACTGCTTGGGTTGCCTTTTTCTTCAAGCTTTCACCTAAAATGTTTAATTGAAAAATTATGTTTTTAATTGCAGGCTTAGTGTGAATATATATGTCTATACATTCCTCTTGAGAACCTTTACATATTATGACTACCATTTTATTTCAGTTTTCTTCTCTGTCCTCCAGAGACTATAATACCTTCAAGTTGCATTCTTGATTTTGAGTTATTTTCCTCTTTTCAGTCTCTGGAGTTATATATAAGTTTTTCCCCCTAACTCTCTGACTCTCAGATTTGATTGCTGGAGTGCCTAAATGGGACATTCTTCAGAGAGTTGACAACAAATCAGGCCAACAAAGTAGCAGTAGCCAGGCTACCAGCTTTCTACCGAAGCACCTGAACCTGTCTTCTCTCCTCCCTGGGATCACTGTATTCTGCCTCCCTCTGCATCAGGGAAGCTTTAGCCCTTAAATTCACAACATCTTTGAGTATTTGTAATAAAAAAGAACAAGAACACCTATGTAGGGGCGGATTTTGACTTACTCTCAAACAATCAGGGTATTAATACTGATAAAGGGTTCACTATTTTCTAATTATTGCCTTGGTATCCATAATGCTGATTTGCAGATGCTCATCTAGTTCACAAGACAAGAAAAGTCTTTATCAATTGATTCTGTAGAGAATTTCAGAAAGCCTAGGATCTAAATCACTCTAGTTGTCCAAAGTGTCCATCACTATATGGCCAAAGAAATCAACCATTTTAAATATCGAGAGAAGAAAACAAAATGCCTTTGTAATCACTATATTTCTGGAATATCCAATTTTTAGTTACATTTTATATAAATTTGAAAATATTAGGAAAACTTATGAGATATTTATGTGAAATGGGATACTAATAGGGATCTACATGATTTTGATGAAAATGTTTAAGTTGTCATTTTTACTAGTAAAAATAGACACAATATATACAAAAACAACAAGGATCTGAAAAGGCACTTCTAAGGAAAGAAATGAAAAATAATGTAAATAAAATATTTAGTGGACATCTTGGATAAAAGAAATAATTTTGTATAATCTCCTGTTTTCCTGAAATAATTTCTTCTAACTGCCTTAAATTTCTTTCCATTATTAGGTTGCATTTTGGCAATGAGGGCAATATTTATTGCACATTTAATTTTCTATTTCTTGAACACAGTATCCAAAAATTTGTTCATGAACTACGTAATGAATGTTACTGACTATAATGTAAAGCAGCAGGCTATGCTGGGGATACAGCATTGAACAGAGTGAGTAGTGACTACAATTTCAGAGTAAAATGTCATCATAGCATTTTGAGAAATAGTTCATGTAATAGAAAAATACTGGTATTTATACAAATTTTTAATTTTTTAATTTTTTAAATTATATATGCCCCCCTTTCTGCTTGTTCTTGCTGTACTCATTTTTGTGTTCTTCTGTGTCTGCCTCTCTCCCCCCATTGCGGGGACCCCGCCGAGTCAGCTCACCGTGCGGCAGCCTTGCCTTCTCACGGGCGGCTTGCCCTGCTTGTGGGGGCCCGCACTGCCCATGATGGCTTTGCCCTGCCTGTGGCAGCTTTTGCCCTGCCCATGGCGGCTTTGCCCTGCCCATGGCGGCTTGCCTTCTCAAGGCAGTCTGCCCGCTCGAAGAGGCCCTGGGAACCGAACCCAGGGCCTCCCTTGTGGTAAACCGGTGCCCTACCAACTGGGCTACAGCTGGCCCCCTAATTTTTTTATTTTTAAAGTGTACAGATTTCATTAACTAAAATGAAAATTAGAGAAACTAAATATTTACTATATTTAAAATACAAGTATAAAATTTATTTTTTCAAAATATTAAGGAAAGCACAAATTATATTAAAAATTAAATGTGAATTATCATTATATTACAATATAACATAAGATTAGTAGAAAATTATTAATATATCATGTGAAAGCAGTGAGGTAAACACTACATACAAAAATGAAAATTGAAAATTAAATATTGGTAGATTTTTTTAAAGGGCTATCTTAAAAGACACAGTATGCCAATAGTGTGAATCATATTGGGGTTAAATTCTTGCTTTAAGAGTTCCCGCTGCTGAAATAGCTCTTTCTATCTCTCTATCCTGCTGTAGGAAATGGAAAGGAAATAGTTATAAATGAACTCGAATAGTTTTCTCTGACTCTATTAACTTGAAGTACTCTTATCTTTTGTTTGAAAACTTGGAGAAAGTTTTTGGTACACTTATGTTTTTCCCCAGGGGCTTCTTTTAAAAGTGAGTTGTAATTTTTGTCTCAAATAAAGCATCGCTGTTGACTTTTGCCTTCATTGTTTTCATAGGGTATAGATGGAGATTCTGAAACAGAGTCACTTGTATCAATTTCAACACTGTCATGTACCTATTCCACTTCTTGGGGAAGAAAGCTTTTGAAGTAAAGACATGCTTACAATACAAGCTTTGCAATGCCACTATATGTTTTTACTTACTGTGACTTCTATGGGCATAGACAAATGTCTAGACTTACAGTTTTCCATTTCATCAGTTTGCCTTTTTTTCATAAACAGCTACTGGATCACTGATCTAAATCTCAAGACATAAATATTTATATTTCAGATTTTTTCAAAGCTTAAGATAAAGTTAATACACCAAAAATTTTGTATTTTTGGTCATTAAAAACAGCATAATATACTTGAATCCTAGACTATGGAAAGTTAGTTTTGAAACATATAAAAACAGCAACATGACTGCTTTAATGTACATTATATTATTGGAGCAGGGATAGGAAATTGTAAATACATAAAAATATTAAGGAACACTTGGTTATAAGTTCTATAAAATAAGTGAATAAAATAATTCTAACTTAAAAGTAGAGAGTATTGAATAGAACCCTTTTAGAAATGTTTGTCAAGATTGATGGGAAAGACATTTTTGAGGAGGTGACATTTGAGCAAATCCCTGAAGTAAGCATTGAGCTATACTAGTTCTTGGGAAAGTATATTTCAGAGGGAAGAACAGTATACACAGAGGTCTAAAGCAGGAGATACTTGAGATACTCAAGGAACTTCATGAAGACTAAAGTAGAAAGAGTAGAGTAACCAAAGGTAGAAGATGATAGTGTTTTGTAAGGATTTTAATGACTGCATTTTATTTAGATATTAAGGTCCCCATTGAATGGTTGTGACGGAGGAGTAACATGATTTAAAAATATGTACATTGCCTTGTGTGGAATAGAGATGAAAGGAGACCACAACATTTCAAATTTTAAACAATTCTGCCTTTCAGTTGCTCAGACCAAAAAGTGTGGAGCCATTTTAATTACTCTTTTTCTCTTCATCTCCCTTCAATCTAAGGGAAAATCCTACTGGTTCTATTTTTTAAATATATTCATAATCCTACTGCTTTTTACTGTGTCCTCTGCTCTTATCCTGGTCCAAGGATCTTCTCTCACCTAGATTACTGCAATAATTTCCTAACAGGTCTTAGTGAATTTGCCTATGCCTTTCTATAGTGTCTTTTCAACAAAACAGCCAAAATATTATTTTAAAATATTAGTGCTATAGTGTAACTCACTTTCCAGCAATACTCCAATGCTCCCCACTTTACTTAAACTTAAAATAAAAGTTCTTACAATGGATTGAATGATCCACAATGGCCCAAAACTCCAGTTTCCTATATATCCTGATTTCTACTACTTCTCTTGTCTTTCCCCACAACCAGTCACACTGGGCTCATTAGTATGACATGACTAGCCCATGGATTTTGAGTTGGCTTCTCCTTCTATTGTGAACACTCTATTGTACATATTCTTGAATGAAGAGTCAAAGCAAATAAATCATGTGGGAAGCTTTTGAAAAATTATGGTGTTTTGAATAAGGGTGGTACTTTGGTAATGATTAAAATGTTCATATTCATGACACATGTATATGGTTAGGCTAATGTGTCAACTCAACCAGTAATTGTACCCAGTTGTTTGTTCAAACAAGCACTGGGCTAATTGTAAAACAAGGGCATTTATAGACTTTAGTCACCATTGAGTTTACTGCATAAATAGCTGATTACATCTACATCAATCAGGGAGATTGCCTTCAGCAATAAGTGATGCTTTATCCAATCAGTTGAATGCCTTAAAGGAGGAAGTGATTTCAGCATTCAGAGAGAATATGCCAGCTCATCTTTGGACAGCCACCATCTCCCAGAAACTCATCAAGGACCTTCATTTGACTTTCATCGGAGCCCCTGGTTTGCAACCTGCCTGCAGAACCTGGACTTGTATATCTCCACGGTCATGTGAGAGACTCTTAGAAAATCTCATACTATTGGCAGATATCTCCTGTTGATTTTTTGCTTCCCTGGAGAACCCTCACTAATACAACACACAAATGTATTATATAATGGATATGATTGAGGTGGGTTGAGGTGGGAATGAAGAGAAATTTATTGTAAGGAAATTGTTTAAGGATTTACATGACCTAGGTGCATGGATTTTCAAATTGACATCAAAGTCATCAAGAAAAATGACCACAATTGTGGTAGAGAAAAGGACAGTAAGCCAGATGGTAACATCTTTAATGAAGAGTGGCAGTTTAATATTATTTATGAATTCCAAAAAAAATATAGGCTATGTTTGTAAAGTGGTCTGTTCCTCTGGGCATGATAACCCTTTGATTGTATTAGACTCAGCTGAGAGGTCTGATTAAATTATGTTAAGATTAGGGCTTTGATTCAATCACACCATTAGAGTGTGACTTAGTGTTGAGTCCCCAGCCCTTTGGTGGGCTGATAAAACAGACTCTCACATGGAAGTAGACACACAGAGAAGAACAGAGATGAAGCGAGACAGCTCATTAGACACAGCAGAAGTCCTGGCAAGAGAGATGAGACTGAGAGCTTATACCTGATCTTGTGAAAAGACCACAGCAGGGGCCGGCTCGATAGCCCAGTGGATAGGGTGCCGGCATACCACATGGGAGGCCCCGGGTTCGATTCCCGGGGACCTCTCCTAGCGGGCAGACCGCCTTGAGAATGGCAAGCCGCCATGGGCGGGCCGGAGCCGCCGTGGGCAGGGCAAGAAGCTGCCACGGACATGGCAAGAGCCACCATGGGTAGGGCAGGTCGCCCGTGGATGGAGCGCAGCCAGCCACCCGCGAACTGAAAGCCGGCCGTGA